>PISX010003103.1:77862-144910 GCA_004024625.1 Mellivora capensis | reverse complement strand
CCAAACTGTGGAAAGAACCAAGATGCCCTTCAACGGACGAATGGATAAGGAAGATGTGGTCCATATACACTATGGAGTATTATGCCTCCATCAGAAAGGATGAATACCTGACTTTTGTAGCAACATGGACGGGACTGGAAGAGATTATGCTGAGTGAAATAAGTCAAGCAGAGAGAGTCAATTATCATATGGTTTCACTTATTTGTGGAGCATAACAATAACACAGAGGACATGGGGAGATGGAGAGGAGAAGGGAGTTGAGGGAAATTGGGGGGGAGATGAAGCATGAGAGACTATGGACTCTGAAAAACAACCTGAGGGTTTTGAAGGGGCAGCGGGTGGGAGGTTGGGGGAGCCAGGTGGTGGGTATTATATAGGGCACGTATTGCATGGAGCACTGGGTGTGATGCAAAAACTATGAATTCTGTTACACTGAAAAGAAATTTTAAAAAAAGACAAAAGATAACAGATGTTGGTGAGGATGTGGGGAGAAGGGAACACTTGAGTACTTCTGGTGGGAATATAAATTGCTACAACCACCATGGAAAACAGTACAGAGATTACTCATAAAGTTAAAAATAGAACTACCATAGGGCCCAGCAATTCCCCTTCTGTGTATATATAGATAAGAAAGAAAAACAATCTTAAAGAGTTAAAAAAAAAAATAAATAAATAAATAAATAAAATGGGTGCTTGGGAGAGTGAGGTAGGTGAGCTAGGAATGAGAATTTGGGAGACAGGACCATGAGCCTCATAGTCCTTTGTCTGAGGCTCTCATTTAAGGAGAATATTCCAGGGCACCTGGGTGGCCCATTCAGTTAAGGGTCAGCCCTCGGGTCAGGTCATGCGGTCCTGAGATTGAGCCCTGCCTTGGAATCCCTGTTCAGCAGAGTCTGCTTCTCCATTTCCCTCTGTCCTGCCCCCTTCCCACCCAGCTCATGCTCTTGCCCTTGGTCTCTCTCGTGCTCTCTCTTGTTCATGTACTCTCTCACAAATAAATAAATACAGTCTTTAAAAAAATAAATTTAAAAAAATGAGAGAATATTCCAGGGTCCAGTAGGAGGGGGAAAATAAAATAAAATAAAATAAAATAAATAAAAATTTTAAAATGCTAAGTAGTTGCCTCTATTTTAGACTCATAAAGCTCCTTAAATACCAGGATCCAAATATAGATCCAGTTCCTGAAATGGCTGCTAATTGACATTCTGGGCTCTTAGAATTTACTGGAAGCTTAACTATATGGATGGCAGTACTAGATATGTTAGTATAAAATTTTGGAATATATTTTAAATTTTGTGTCCCTCTATATGCCTTTTCTTTTAATTTGAAGACAATACATTATAATCTACTGGACCTGGCACCAGATGGATGCATTATAGCCCATCCTAACCATGGCTCATCTCTTTGCCTTGCAGTGATTTCAAGTTTAGTGAAATCTCTATGATCTTGTCTGTAAAATGCTGAAAATACTCGTGTCTCACTTGTGGATCAGATGAAACAATGTTTATGTAATATACCTTTTTAAAGTCTGTGCACAAGATAATGTCCTTCTATTGCTTTATTGATTTCTTTGGACAACCTCCCTTACCTTTCATTCATTTGTGTTGTTTGTGTGCTATCGTTTCAATTTCTATGACCTCTCTTTTTTCTGTCTCTGCCCCCGCCTCCTTAGTTTTTCTTTGGCTCATAGGTTGTCTTCTCTTTCAGAGCCTTTGGACATGAAGCCAGCTTGATATGATCTCTAGACTTTTTACCATCTGCCTTGAGGAAAGTCTAATGCTCAGGTACCTGTGTTACATCTAACATTCACTGCATAACTAATAGTTGGGACACAATCAATTTCTTCCAAGTCTCTTGTGACTATCATATAACCAAACACTTCTTAGTCATTATTTGTCCAAGAGTAACAACAGTCTTCTGGGTCATCTTCTGAGAATTACTGGTTATCTTAACTGCTCCATCAAATCTGCTTTTTAGTACTATTTTGGTAGAATTCTTCTATCCCTTCTGATTTCAACTTAAACATGTATATACCCAACAGACATGTGAATGCCTCTTATATGCCAGGAAATTTGTAGGGAGCTTCTGCCAATAATTCATTTGCTTTTCAAGTAAGAAAAGATACTGTGACTCCCATATGTTTCACAGGAGGAAGCTGGGGCTCTGAGAACCTTGGCCACATGCCCAGGGTGGTCACAGACAGATCAAGGATGGGAATCTGGTCATCTGATTCCAGTACCACTCTTCCTCTCTTAAGAGGTGATCACATAGGAGATGGAAAGTTAACAGCAAAACATAATGTTTCTGAAAGTGTGAAGTGGCCAAAAGTAAATATGAAGGTTTATTTTCACAAAGGCTAATTCTCAAACCTTTAGAGAATATGAAACACAAAGATGATCCAAATATTTTAACTCAATGAACATTATTGACCTTTAAATAAAATGGTGTATATCTTCTAGTGACTAGGTACTTAACATTGTCATTTCTTTCTTCCTTATGGTATTATAGATCATTGGATCATAGGTAATTACCCATGAAATTGCCGGTGTTGTTTCATGACAGGTACTCAATAAAACCCCTGTGATTGCCTAGAAAATGATTAACCTCTTCATGGAACCACTTGGATGTGATATTTAATATATATGACATAACGTATACATCTATACCATTAGTGCAGGGCATTTAAAAATATCCTATTTATAGGTCAAAGTGTGTCCAATATGACTTCATTGACTGACTTCATTAGCTTAAAATTTCAGGCCAACATGAAATAGTTATCTAAAGTTATGTAGCTTTTACCCACTGTACAACATGGATATTCATACCACCCCTCTATAAATGTTTGGTCCAGATCTTTCTTCCATTTAATGAAGTTTGACAATTTGTGACAGGGTAGAAAGGAAATTCATTATATTTAGTAATAGAAAACCTATTTCTCATTTTTCACGAACCAAGCAGCTACAATGAAATTGCCTAAACCACTATATCACAATTCTCCACCTTTGTGGTTCTTAAGGTCACCCTCAAAGGTCTTCAATTTCCTTATGTTCACAGCTTGGCATCTGGTAATTTTCAGTATCAGAAAATATAAGGGAGCTATATATTCTTTCCTAAGAAGAAATATTTCTGATTTGAAAAGAAATAAATCTGTCAAGAGGAAAATATTAAAAATAAAAAGCACGACTGTAATAATCACATTTGTGTCACAGCCAATTTTGCTTATCCAACTCGGTGAAGGAAACTTCCTTGCCCCACAAAGGAACTGTCAATGTAAGAGAAATGGATTTTTTTATTTCAATAACCACTGTGGTTTAAGGGTAATTTATGTATAAGGAAGCACAACAGCCTCAAGAATCAAATTTCCTTAAAATATTATTTTGTATTCTCTGTCCTACAAAGTTTAGTGAAATTGATAGATCAAAGTGGAAGAATGACTAAATCCGCTCTCCAAGTTATAATTCAGCACACACGGGGCGCTGCTCAGATCACTTGCAAAAGTGTAGGGTTTTGCATCTGGCGTAGGAATTGTACTTCTACAGTCACATTTCCTCAAATTAAATAATCTTATAATTTTAATATTAAAAATAGATAAAAAATCTTAGCTCCATTTGACCTCACTTCTGAGGGACCTCACTTATGAGCAAATCTTCTATGGCACATGCCCCACCTTCAGTCATAAACAATTTGGCTCTGTCACTATTATTTTCATCAATAATAAAGAACACCACACATCATTTAAGTTGCTTTTTTAAATGGACATCTCCCCAGAGAAGGTAGAAAAGATGTTCAAACATTCAAAAAAGCAATTTAAATTCTTATTTCTTTCCAGAATGGTCTGTGGCTATACCTACAGGCATCTGGATTTAGAATTAAGAAAATGAGGGAATAAGGACATATTAAGCAGCCAAATCGAAGGCTTCATATTTCCTCGGTTCCATACAGGAAATAGCCATCACTCTCTTGGTGGTAACTCTCCTGCATCATGTCCTCTAAGTCAGGTGCTGCATTTGCGGTTGTGAGCGAGTCATCAATCTGCATCTCATGCTCATCCACCTTCCCAGCCCACCTTTTGCTGGTTAGTGCATTTTTTCCAAGATTCCCTACTTGGCCTTAGTACCTTATGATCATAGAGCCCTCCCGCCACACATGTAATACTTTTGCCTGACAAACAACACGATCCAAAGTTATTGAAGGCTGGTAATACTTAAATGTAATACATTCCCAGCAAATATTCAGAATTTTCCCACTTTTTGAAAAAATCAACTTATGGAAAGGAAAATAAAAACGGACTATTACTAGTTTGCATATGCCAGAACTCAATTAGTTAGCACGTAATTTTGGTCCTAAAACAGACAACAAATCAAGAATAGTTTTTATAACTGTGACGAGAATAGAGTAAAAGAAAATACCTCTTCACACTTTATTTATGATGACTTCAGTTATCATTGATGTTATATATCTTTTAAAGATTTTATTTATTTTGATGTCACATATTTGATTGTATTTTAGGTTTAAGGGGAGGATTTGTGAGAGATATACACACACACACCCACCCACACACACACACACACACACACATATATATATAAAACAACTGTGTGTTATCATTAAACGTCTATTTAGAACCATGTTCTGCTCTTTATCAATCTCAGGAGCTTAGGACATGAGCCTGATGCCCATGCTCCTCTGATGCTGATCTGATATCTGGTCAAATTCCCCAGAATTGCCTTGTATCAAAGTATATATGGGGGGTCCTCCTCAGATCAGTGCAGCTGAAACACACACACATCTGGGGCTACTAGAGGCCACTGGCCACTCGGCTTAGGGTTCAGGGTAAAATGAGCAAGAAGCCATAGTTTCTGTCCTCAAGTGACTACGATTCTCCAAATCAGTAAGGGAGCAGAGAGCTGTTGATATGAGATAAAAGCCTCAGTTCTCCAGTGAGTACTATACTTACATAGTTTCTGAAAACTTACATGGTTTCCATGGGAGGTCTTAAGACATGCACAGAAAGTGATAGAATTCCACCCCCCAAAATTAAAAAAAAAAAGTAACTCCTACAGAGAAATGTACGGACTCTGATAAGGGGAAATATCAGAGCTGGAGGACATTCTTACCTGGAAATACAGAGACTCAGTACACCATCAGGAACACAGCAGGTACACAAATAATAATCAATGAGTCAAGAAACCAAGTTTTCTTATAGGAAGAACCGTTACCAATGCGATAGAAACTCCTTTCTTTATGTTTTTCTCTGTCCAATGAAATGGCTCCAGGGTAAGTAGTTTGGAAATGGCAGCGCAAACACAGCAATGCAAGTTTCAGATAACTTACTTTTGCATCCCATGGTTTTCTTTGTAGAATTAACCTTACACTATCTGAATCTCAAATTATTTCAGGTAATTTATATTATTTTCTCAGCTGTATGAAATATGATAAAAATTGTAGAGGCATGCAAAAGAAAATAAAGTCATTGTCTCATACACATTTGTTAAAAATTGTACTGGTATTATTAACGGTTTTGTTTTCTTATTAAAGCAGACATAACGGCCCAGACTGTCTCAGTCCATGTCCCCGCGGCTGTTTATGAGCTACAGGAGACACTGCATTTAAAATTGGCATAAAAATGCTGCTGACTCCAGTGGGGTGCGTGTGTACACACATCACAGGTATTTCTTATATGTGTGTTTCCTATACAAGCCCAGCTGAACCGTGGTAGCTTAGTTGGTCTAAAGAAACGCATGCTCAGACTTCTCTCGGAGTTTGGTTTTAGCCCAAACTAAGCAATATTGAACACTGACCACCCATCAGGCTCTTTCCAAGGGCTTGCGGTGGAGGGACTCATCCAGTCCTTCCGCAGCGATGAGGGAGCTCCTGCGACTGTCCGGCATGAGACGTGAGGACTGAGATGAGCAGAACGGAATCACTGGCTAGGATCATAAAACCTCGGGCTTTCTTTACCAGGTTGGCTGTCCTAGACTCTTGAATAACCCCACACATGCACACACATGCACAGGTGCATACACACACACACACACACACAATTCTCCATGCTCAAAGGATCCCACATCCCATCAAAATGTGTCTGCTTGCTTGTCATTGTTGTGCTTTGGGAAGCAAGAGGGGCTCCTTTCCTCTCCTCCCCAGGGAACGCTGGACTGGACCTTCTGAGGGAAGGGGCTCCAGGGGGTCTCCAGCATGAGGCTGTGAGTGACCCAGCACGAGGAGTGTTGTTGCTGAGTGAGCAAAGTAGAGTCCCCCATGGGAAGAGCTGCAGGGGTGTGGGGTCCTTCCAGCTGAGCAGAAGATCACTGTACTCAAATTTTTGGGTCCATGGTAAACACGGGTTAAAATGAAATATTTAACACAGTCTAGAATCTCAGTTTATTAAGTCCTTGTCCCTTAAATTCACGTGTACATCCATCTGTCAGGTGGTCAACAAAATGTCCTCCAATTCCCTTTTCAAGGAATAATCGCCTTCCCTGGGATGTCAGGCAAAATCGATTTCTCCTTCTTTGCATTCTGGCTCTGGACACCATTTATTAAAACCAAAATCAGAATGCTAAATTGCCTTGGCTAAGAACACTCTCTAGGTTTACCTACCTGTGGGCATTTCACATTTTTCCCACCTGAAGGCGTGTAACTTCCCGTCGACACTGCCTGTTCTTCAAGCAGCACCGTGACCTTCCATGTTCCAGCCCCTGTGGCTGCTGATGTCACTGTCAAGCCCAGCTCTGGGCTTCGTCCTTTCTCTCCACTCCCCTCGGATATTCTGAAATAATCTACTTTCATGAAGTCTCAGTGAAGATCACCTCCTTCCAGCAACTTTTCTGCCTATATACATATCTGCCTAAAACACAAAGCAAGGAGGCCGTGAGTCTTCATTTCTCCCCCATGCCAGCACCTAATGTAGCTCTGGTGGGTCCGCCTGAACACACCAATCCGCATTTGCCGGACAAATCGATGAGGGTCACAGTTGTGAGATCCCCGTACTGGTTGGCCTTTGAGAGGGAAAGTAGCGTTCAACTAGGTGACTGTTGAAACACAGCTTATTTTGAAACAGTGCTTGAGTAACACCTTACATAAATATAGAGTCCACACAGAAAGGGACTCCTCCCACAACTGTCCCCCTGACAATCCTGTTTGTTTAGAACAGGCTTTTGGTGAAGAAAGTGCCTCTATAAAGGACCTGGGGAAGGATGTTGCGCTCATATGTGAGTGCACAGCCACGTGATTCTTAATGCCACGAGGCGCAGTGCAAGAAAGGAGAGTGAAGAGTTCAGGTTTTGGCTTCAGGTGGGGTGGAGCTCCATGCCAACTAGACCTCTAACAGCTCTGAGACCCTGGCACGCACCTGTTCTGAGTCCAGCTGATTTCCCATCAAATCACACCCTGTACAGAGCGGCCGTATGAAATGCGTACACTGCTGCAGTTTGGGGCATAGATCATAAAGGCCACCTGCCCCATGAGGCCCTTCCAGCCCCACAGTGGAGCTTCTCTGATGGACTTGCTTGGAGCCGTCCTGTGGGGAGAGTAGCATGGAGCACAAGACGTGTGCAGTCCGATGAGGAGAGTCTGGATGGCCCTGTGAGCACTGTCTTCATGGGGTTAAGAGAAGATGACTCCAAAATGCAGGAGGAGGGAGAGCCTTGCTTCTTTCCACACACCCCACCCACTTCGAGACCCATTCCAGACATGAGCCCGCTGCTAAACAGCGCCCTGCTTCACAGCTGCAGGACTGGGCCCCTCCACCAGTGCCCTTGGGCCCAAGTTCAGAAGCACAGCCTTCGGGTTGGGTGACCTTCGGGAGACACCTGAAGGCAGTGATGAAGATAATCATACTCCCCCAGCACTGCTACTAGGGGTCCGAGAGGTGACGCGTAGCAGCGCCAGATGTGTTGGCTCATTCCCGTCATCGCGATCGCGGGACTCTTGGATCCGTACTCCTGCAAACTCACCTGTGCCTGTGTGAAATTCTATTATTCATAAGTTTACTTCAGATTGTCCGTGGATCTCTTCCACTAACTGATGTGATCAGAAGCTTCTTGAGCTTTTCCCTCCCTCCATGGACCACCAGTTCTCGCACTCCACACTGGTGATACATGTGGGATTCAACACAACAAGTACGATGTATTGGGAGTTAGTTCATTGTTTCTGAGGCAAAGTATGAAGTTACAGGTTTTCAAAGAAAGAAAAAGTGAGTAAGTCGTAAAAATTGCCATGTAAAACTGGACTTTTAAGTATTTTCAGATGTTGGACATCTCCTTAGCTATGCTACAGATTTGGAATAAAATATGTATTTTACTATTTTAAATTCAAATTATGAAAATTGTTTATGAGCTATTAAAATTCTGAGGTTAGCTGATTTTGAAAGTCTTAAAGACAAATATATGATCTCACTCATATGTGGAATTTAAGAAACAAAACAGGTGAACATTGGGGAAAGGAAAGAAAAATAAGACAAGATCAGAGACTGAGACAAACCATAGGCAACTCTTAACCAAGGAAACGGACTGAGGGTTGCTGGTGGGGAGGTGGGTGGGGAATGGGGTAGTGGGGGATGGGCATTCAGGGGGGCACATGATGGAATGAGCACTGGTGGTTATATGTAACCAATGAACCACTAAATTCTACCCCTGAAACTAATGATGTGCTGCATGTTAAACTGAATTTTAAATAAAATTTTTTGAAACAATGTTTTCTTAGAGAAAAAATAAGTAAAACAAACAAGCAACAAGGGATGCAAGGCATAGCACATGGCCTGGAGGGGGAGTGTGACCGTGGCTGACGCTAGATGAGCCACCTGCCTGTGACGGACCCCCTTCTCCGCCGTCCTGGTCCAGGGAAGGCACACGCCCACTCCAGACGGCTGCTCGCCACTCTTCCGTCCAGTGAGATATGCGAGGGCACCAGCTGGGTCTGCGCAGACTTTCACTCTTCTGGTTCAAAAAGAACCCCAGTTAGGCAGAAGATCTCGTCTTGAGAAAAAAAAAAGTAGGAAGGTCAGGTCCTCTGGGCATAAAAATGTTGCCTCCTGCTTGTATCACTTCGAAAATGTAGAGTATGACCATTCAGGTTACATTTTATTCAGTAGGAATTTTGGTAGGAGTAAGCAAGAAAAATTAAACACCTTATTACATGACAAAACATGAACTAAATATGTTTATAGCCATCCAGCCAATTTAGACCCTGCATTCTTACACAAAGAACTTGTAATGCGATGCAGGACAACAGAAATCCATACTGGGACCATTTAATGCATTTATGCATTTAAAAAATTGGAGAATTTCCTAACTTCTTTTCACTTGCCATCATGTATATAGATAACTAAGTGAACAAAGTCATCCTATCACATTTTTAAAAATATTCGTCCGCATAGGAAGTAAAAGACAGAAGGTAAACTTGCATCATTCTGTGTTTGCCACATTGTTTTGGAGACTCACAGGGAGCAGGGCAAGAGCTAAAGCAAGTTAAATGCATGTGCGGTGACAATCCACGGCGTCACAATCACGTTTGACCCCATTCATTACCCATTCTCACTTTTAGCTGGTGTTTTCGGCAAAAGTGATGGAAAGCAAACATCAGCCATGAGGAAACCCAGAGCCATGGAGGCAGCGGTGGGAGGAGAGAGGCTGGGCTCCCGGTTCCTGCAGAGGGGAAATGGGGGCTTGAATATGTCTGCGGGATCGAGAAGCACTGGTGGGCTCTGGTGGGAAGGACCGCACCCAACACAGTGGGCCATGGGCTTTGTGGAAAGCTCATGAGAACACGGTGACATGCTGATCTCAAGTGTGACCTTTTAGTTGGCCCTTGAAACAACTCAGTTATGTTCATGATCGGCTCAGGTTCTGTAAGAGAAAGACTTTTCAGAAACAATCTTCAGGTATTTTCCCGGTGTCCTACTACATATTCTCAACGGGAACTTGATGACGCACGACTCTTCTTGTTTATTTGGTAGAAGGATTATTTCCTACAGTTTGTTCTCTCTCTCCCTCTGCACATGCACCCGTGCGCACGCGCACACACACACACACACTTTAGCTGCATCTGCGATGTATACCAGATACCATGATTAATGAGTTAATTGTAAAACGGAATCGAGATGGTAAGCACCCTGCACAGACCCTGCAAATATCAGCACCAGTTTTCGTGCAGTTTCTCTGTATTTAGAGTATTTGGACCGCGCGTCCTGACATCTGCAAAGCAGCCTCAGGGCGGGAGCTGTATTCTTGCTTTGTGTCACAGACGCAAGGTCCAGTGGCCCTGCACTGCCCCCCCCCGCCGCACCACGGCCAGCGTCCCCGCCACCGCTGTATAGAGCAGGGCACGCGCCCTGAGCCCCCTTCGCCCTCCGTGTACAGGAGTCCTGGGCCAGCAGCATCTGGAGAATTGGTCAGTTGGAATGCTCCCCTGCGCTACAGGAATAAAGAAAAAGGTGCTTGGTAGAGAATGTGAACACAGTCATGAAACCGCTGACACGTGGGCTGCCCCGCCTGACAACCACCATGTCAGGCCAGCCTGCGCCCACAGGATGGCCCGCGCCTCCACCCACGTGTGCGTGGGCTAGCACGCTCCTGTCCAGAAAGGCAGGGAAACATACCGGAGGCTAGGTCTTGTGTTCCCATAGCCTAGCCATCCCTGCCTCTCGGGAGGAACATCAGAGAAGCCATTCACTTAACTAAATGACTGGTCTTATCTGTGTGTTCAACACGAATTATTATTTGTCTGGGACGATAGATAAGTGGCCTCATCCAAAGTTGATTGTGTGCAATAAATGCCACATTAATATTAATAACTTTATAATAATGAAGTATTCATAGAATGGGTGGAAAGCTGGAAAAGACTCATTTTCAAGGGATCTTTGACCAGAATGGAGGAGTCTTTGGGAATTACACCGAGAAGGGGCAAGAAAGGGCATGATGTTCAAGATGCCAGCTCTCCATGTCCCCCTCAGTGAGTGAGACCAACAAATCATTTGTTCAAGTAAACTCTGAAGTTTCTCTTTGAGTGAGGTAAGAGCGACATTTGCATTACATCCAGGTGTGGAGAAAACCAATTTATTTCATTTCCTAGAATGTGATTTAATGTAATCCTTGCAGGGAGGAGATGCCAAGTGAAGTCTAGGTCATGAGTAGATACCCAAGGCTGCTAGATAATCTTCAAAAGGAGACAGGGGGTAGCTCTTCCCTGCTGGCTTTCCAGGAGAGAGAGCAGTTCAGGAAGGGTCTGCATGCCGGCAGGTCACGGAGCTTGATAGCAGGTACTCTAGATCTGAATCCAGGTGTCTAAAGAAGGCCCACAGACAGCATGAAACGAACCAAGAGCACCTGCTGTGGGCCTTCTAGAAGAGACACAGCTCCATGCAAATTGGGTCAATTCTATGCAGAAATGAGGGTCTACTGTTGCCAAATTACCTGAATGTTCTCTAAGAATGCAGAAATCCAAATTTAACCATCTTTCTCTCTCTCATTTTTTAAAAAGTTTCTTTCTAGCTGCATTGAAATGCGACTGACATACAACATTGTATGATTTAAGGCGTCTGTGTAGTGATTTTCTACACGTGGAAAATGGCGCCCAGCTCGGTCGCTCTCATTTGTTTCTGTGTGTGCTATAGAGCTTGTAAAACCTCCTCTCTTAGAAACGTGAATGCCGTATTAACAACTACAGCCACCATGGTTGTTCCCATCCTAGAACTAGATTTTGATTCCCTCCACTCATTCCCCCAGTGCCCACCCCGGCCTCTGGCCACCACCAACCAACTCTCCGTTTCTATGCATTCTGGTTTTTTTAGATCCCACAGATAAATGAGATCACACAGTAATTGTATTTCTCTGACTGACTTATTTCGTTTAGCCTAATGCCCTCCAGTTTTATCCACATTGTTGAAAATAGCAGGGTTTCTCCTTCTTTTTATTTATGGCTGAGTAATACTTCATTGTATATGTACACCACATTTTCCTTATCCATTCGTCTGTCAAAGGCCACTTAAGATGTTTCCAGGTCTTGGCTATTGTGAATAATGCCGCAATGAACGTGGGAGGGCCCCTGTCTCTTTGAGATACTGATCTTATTTCCTTTGCATAAATACACAGAAGTGAAATTGCTCCATCCAAGGGCTTTCTTAGAGCAGAAATCAAAGGAAGGGAATTAACATCACAAAAGCACAGGAATGTGTAAAACTCACTGATGATGAGACTATGCTGGAGTATATTAGGTCAGAGGCAAATTCTCTAGTACTGTAATGGTGCTGGGTAATTCACTTGCAGCTCCAGATTAAAAGTTAAAAACCAAATATGTTAGGGTCCCCTGGGTGGCTCAGTTGGTGATGCATCTGCTTCGGCTCAGGTCATGGTCTCAGGGTCCTGGGATAGAGTCCCACATCCAGCTCCCTGCTCAGCGGAGAGCCTGCTTCCCCCTCTGCTTCCCCTGCCCCCACTCCTATTTTTTCACTCTCAAATAAATGAATTTTAAAAATCCTTTAAAAACCCAAATATGTTAGAAATAACCATAACTGTGTAATTTTCACACCTAATTGGTAATTTTTTTTTTAAATAAGAGCTCTGCAGGCGAACAAAACACATTTGTGAGCTGACAGTTTTTACCCCGCGTTCTTAGCTCTTTGACACCAAGAATTGGAGCTCTTCAACCCAGTCTTGGTCCACAATTACTTTTCTCTCATGCAGCAGTATTCTGTGAGTTATAGAAGTCTGTCTCCTGAGCACCGATTTGCATGGAATGAATTATTTTTCCAGTGATGCATGGAGGAGAAAGACAAGGTAGTAGCGGAGTTTCTCCGGCTGCCTTGCTGGGTCCCTCGGAACAGGGTCCGCAGGAGCGACGGGAGGGACGGCCCCGCGCACTCGCATTCCCCATCCTCGAGCCCTCCGCTCGTCTTCACTGGGATGTGTTGCTTTTCGAGCAAAGCTGCTTTCTGTTTGTGTAACTGATGAGGACATCACCTTCCTCCCTCCCCGGATTCCTACCGTTCCAAAGCTGGTGCCCTCTGTGTGCGGAGACATGGCAGATGCGGGAGAGGGCGGAGGCTTGGGGCCTGACACCAAGGGGCTTCTCCAAGTGGAGGACAAAGAAAGCCAAGGCCCATCTGGGTCCTTCTGTCTGTCAGGACACAAGCCCCGACATCCTTACAATGTGGGGCCCCAGGTACTGTCTCCTAATAGGTGCACAACTAAATTCAGATTATAACCCCATTCGGCGGGGTCTGCAGGCATGAATTTGTGTATGGAATGAAAGCTGTGTCTAGACACGGGATCCAGTCAATCACTGTACTTCAATGACTAATTAAATGAGAAAAAAACGCAGTCAAATTGATTGATTGGGTTCCCCAGGCCTGTGTCTGAATTGACTGAGCTCATTTAAAATGCCTCACGGAGAGCTCTGTGTAGACACGACTCATATCTAGCTCTGGTTTTCAAACCTTCGGGACGGGTCAGCTTCCCGCACTGTCCTGGGAAAATGAGACCACAGAGCAGAAGACAACGAGTGGGCTCTTAAAGCCTGCACTGTTGTTGGCTCATTAGTAAAACAGAGCGTAACGGGGAGAAGACATGCCTGCAGAAACACCTTCCCTCGGTGGCTCTGGGCTGGGAAGAAGGAGGAGCCCTCCGCTGACTAGGAAAACGGTGTTTAACCTTTATTCTGAGCATAAATCAAGAGGCTCATTTTTCAGGCGATTCTTATAGAATTCAATTAAAGGTCAGATTTGTAATGGAGATCCTAATTATTAATGTGTTGCTATTTTAATTATTAATAAGCTGAAATATTTGCATAATGGATCAAGAAATAGCCCAAGAACAACTTTGCGGCATCAGAAGAGTCTTCGCGGTGCTTTATCACTCTCTCTTTTGTAGCTTTACAGAGCTCGTGGTTCAAGCGCACTTACTCAAAATATTATAGGGCAAAACCACTGGGACCACCGTCAGACAATATTAAGCAGACGATACCATGGCTCTGAAATATTTAAGAGGTAATCTGTATAGAAGTCACCAAAGAAAAATAGCAGGGATAGTTTTTGTCATGTTATATCATCCTAACTTGCTAATTTCTAAAGACTATTTTGGTTTAAGTTTTATTTTAGTAACCAATGTTACTGGACTTCCTCCTGCAAAAATCCTGAATGTAAACCTCTGAACGAGGTTTGAACACACAGAAACATGTCACATATGTGAGGTTCTTAACTCCATGCTATTGGGATTAGCTTTCCTATATACAATTCATCAGACCCTAGAAATATCTATTTCCGATAGAAATAATAAATTGGACATTTATTAGGGCAAAACCAGGCAGCAAGTGGATGATTGATATTATAATGCTACCTGTAGTTAATTCAAACTTTAGCTCAGGGGACATGATTTTCCCAGTTGCTTTCTTAAAAAGATGGCATTAAGATCAGGTACAAATTTTCTTTTAAATTTAAAGTGTCATTTTAAAAACTCGTTATCAGTATGATTGGATTCATAGAATTATAACTAAATGGTGTGATCTCAAATATTGAGAATAATTTTGTGTTATTTATATAAACATGTAAAAGTTATTTGTTGTAAGAATCAATCAATGACCCTTTTCCCAGGAGAAAGGAGGGCAAGAATCTTTCCGCTTTGGAGAAATATTTATGCGGATGTTTGAGGGCAGGATTAGTGATACTGACGAAAATGAACTTTTCAATAGCTAATGTGATATTTATTAGGGTTCAGTTTAACCAATGTTAGTAATTATAAGAGACACAAAATTCACTATTAATTAGTTCATCATCAATTATTTACAATAGGCCTTTAACTGATGACCACTCTCAAGCCTGTTATCTAGGCTGGGTGAGGGTTTCTCTGCTACTTTCCTCTGTTCAGTTGCTTTTGCACCTGGTAAAAATTTCACCTTCCTGCTTTATTACCAAGCCTGAGCTCAGAATGTTTTGTTCTCTGTAGGACTGATAGCAGACCATGCACTCTTTATTTGAGGGAACATGTCTCAAAATTTATGTACAAGGGAGTCCGTTTTGAAAGAGAAAGGACTTTTTTTAAATTCTAGAAGCTCCTAGTTTAAAATTGCTTTCTTCTGATGAAAACGGAGTACATAATTTCTGGAGCAAGAGTCTCCAGCAAAGCTTCACCTTTCAAAACACGAGCTTAGGCCACCTGGGTGGTTCAGTCGGTGAAGCGTCTGCCTTTGGCTCAGGTCACGATCTCAGGCTCCTGGGTTCGAGCCCAGCCTTGGAATCCCCGCTGCATGGGGAGCCTGCTGCTTTCTCCTCCTCTGCCTGCCGCTCCCCATTCCTCTTCCTCTGTCTGACAAATAAATAAATAAAATCTCAAAAAAATTTACAAAATATGAGTTTAATAAGTAGTAACAGCATAAATGACTCTTCTAACTTGATGCCAAAGAAAATATTTAGAGATTGTTCCTTCCTGTGAATAATCTGAACAAATCAAAAACTAGGTGAGTATTTGCATCAGGAGGACATCTACTTGATCTGATGCGTTTCCATAGTCTTTACTTTTTAGCACTTTCCCAGCTTATTGTACGAGTTTGTGTACAACACAATGATGTCATATACGGACATATTGCAAAGTGGTCACCAAGATAAGTTTAGTTAGAATCCATCGATTTACACAGATTTTTTGTTTGTTTGTCTTTACTATTTATTTATTTATTTATTTATTGTGATGAAAGCTTTTAACATCTACTCTCTAAGCAACTTTCAAATATAAATACAATGTTATTAACTATAGTCCCCGTGCAGAACATTACATTCCCAGCCTTATTTATCCTATTACTGGAGTTTTTAACCCCTTCAACCTCTTCACCCATTTCCTCCCTGCCCCACGCTCTCAGCAACCACCAAGCTATTTAGTTTCTATGAGTTTGATTTTTTTTTTTTTTTTAGATTTCACATGCAATTAAGACCATACAGTATTTGTCTTTCTTTGGTTTATTTCACTTAGCGAAAGGCCTTCAAAGTCCATCCATGTCACAAAGGGCAAGATGTCCTATTTTAACAATGTTTTATGGTTGAGTAACATTCCGGTACCTCTCTCTCTCCACACGCACACACACGCACGCCCAGCCATGAAATCTACGCATGTGTCTGTATGTCAGTATGCGGACACGTGTGCCGTATTTTCTCTATCGATTTGCCCGCAACGCACACAGCTTGTGTCCAGGCTCTGGCTGTCGTAGACAGCGGTGCAGTGGCCACGGGAATGCAGATGTCTCTTTGTGACAGATTTTGTTTCCTCCGGGTGAATCCTCAGGCAGAATTGCTGGACTGTAGGGCAGCTCCATTTTCAGTTGTTTGAGGAACCGCCGTGCTGTCCCGGAGTGGCTCCCCAGTTTTCAGTCCCACCAGCAGCTGTGGCTGCACAGTTTGAAATCCGGCCCTTCCTGACACCTTCGCTCACCCTCCAAGCGAGCCCCTGACAACAAATACGCAGTCAGCTGTAGCAACGACAATTTCGAGTTTCAAGGGGAGAAGACAGCAACAAGAGGGGACAAGATGAGCACAATGAGTAGAAAGTTCTGGTAAAATAAGATCTTTTCTTGTCTGATTTTTTATAGGGTTGAAATCGCCTATTTATTTATCTATTTATCTATTTATTGAAAGGGCTCACTTAGACTTATCTGGTTAGATTTTTAAGAATAATACATCACGCTAAGGCATACGTTATTGGAAAACATAAATGAAATCAATTAGCACAGCCACGAGTCTTCCCAGTTCGGATTCATTTCTCCCGGGAACATTTACTTTCGGAGTTGTGAATGTCCGTGTTTTCCAAGTAACTGCCCCATGCACACTGCTTGTGTGGCACTTCTTAAAACCGTGCACACTGATGTCTCTGAGCCTTGCTTTGAAGGTCACTGATGATTCCATCTTCCTCAGTTGTTAAAACGTGAAGGGACTTTATTTCAGTCAATCTCAGATAACTGGAACCGTCACCGAGAGATCAAATTATCTTAAACCAACAGATTCCGTGGACTCCGTGCAGTTTCGCCCACGCCGCAAGGCTAGGCTTCCCAAATATTACAGACGCGGTAACAAGGCCCCTGGGATCTATGTTGAGGCCCTTCGACACAGTTCAGCATCTCCACTCACTTTTTCTTGTTTACAGTGATGAAAATGCAGAACGGAGAGCTTGTGTAAAGGGTGTCTTTCATCATTCCAAGCCTCCCACGAGTGCCGGAGAGATGTGCCAGCCTACAGCCGCTCAGGATATCAGGTCCTGTGGTCAGGACCACCGCAGACCACAGGTGACCTTAAATACCAAGGTCTGTGTAGAGGTCAAGGTCAGAGGAGAAGCAATCGTTGGGGAGGGTAAGAAGCTCTTCTCCGAAGAGAAGGTTATTGATAGCTGTTCTCGGCTGGTTTACAGCAGCTGTAAAACTCAACACATTCCGTCTTGAGTTGTTTAGGCGGAAAAGGAAACAATATGAGAAATGCAGAACTGGGGGCTTAGGGTCTCAGAGGACAATGTGGTGTCCGCAATCGTATGATTCAATTTAGAAATGTTTACTTCGACTTCAGAAAGTCTCTTCAAGGGAGAAAGGAGCGAGAGAAGGTCCACGGTGTTCTCAAAATTCCCGTTTGTTCTATGAGAGCTACAGGGTCCGTCTTGCAGTCCAGGGCACGCTTACAGCAACTCGCCCTCCCACAACCAGTCCTGTCATTAATTGAGCAGAGCATCTCGCCCTCGACAGTTCTGTAAGTCCCAGCGAACACGAGCGTGAGGGGCACTGCCATCGGTGAGTGGGTCCTGGGTTTGCACGCTTCACATGGGCGCCGTCCGTGCACGAAACCCCCAGCGTTCCGCCTCACTGCCGTGTGCCTTCTGACAGTTGCCATCTGCTCTTGTCAGAGTCCACTGGCCCCAAGGCACAGAAGCCCACTGCACCTAGCCGGCCCTCAGAAACCAGGAAGGACACGGGGAGCAAGATGCTGGGAAGCACCATGTCCGTGAGGAGGACCTGGGGCTGGTCCCTCCGCTCCCAGGCCTTCTCCTCCCCCTCTGTGTCCATTTCTCCTTTTCCCGCTCCGGCTCCTCTTCCTCCGCCTCCTTCTTCTTCTTCCTCTTTTAAGAAAAACATGACTCTTCCTTCTCTCACTCTGGAACCCACTAGCTGTCCTCTGTGTCACCTTGGAAGGATTGAAGAAGAGATCATGTGCACACAAGGATGGCGTGAAGTATGGCTGTATAGAATTCTGGAATTCAAAGGAACTTTGAAATAATCCAGATAACATCTCTTTCACTTTACAGCTGAAGATAAGGCAGCCAGACAGTTTAAAGGAACAAGCCAAGTCTGCTGGATCACCACTGTGTGACCAAGAGTGACACCAGTGCTCTTGTCACTGTCTCTTGGTGGGGATCGGTACTTATTCAAAGGTGGATAAAAGTGGTGAATTAAATTAATTTTCCTTAACAAAAAACATGTAAAGAAAATAGTAGTTAATTAGGAAGCTCTAAACTATAGGATCGCTTCAAAAATAGCTGATTATTACCAGATATAAACAAAGTCACGCTAACCACATTATTTGATAGTTGCTTGACACTAGGAAATACAAAAGACATCATTTATAGACTTTTATGTGCTCCCTTCTGAAGTATTTCTGCTTCTGAAGTATACTTTCTTATGTCTTGAAGTGTCGCTGTGTACACCATTTAAGACATTCACACGCACTGTGTGAGTATCAGCTTTGTTTCACTAAAGAGAACTTTGCAGTGAGTAGATTCCAAATGAATGATGCTCCATTTTGATAAGGAATGAATTTAATAATCTATCCTGTCCAGTTCAGCTCTCTCACCCAATACAGTCACTGGGGACTCGGTGTGTTTCCCTCCGTGCATGTCTGTGTGCAAAGGCGGGTGTGGCAAGACTTCTCACACAAGTAACAGATCCAGTCCCAAAATATTCCCATGGAAACCTGAATTCTAGGAATGCCTTGGAAAAGTGACCAAGACATTTAACCTCTAGCTTCTCACTTATAAAGCTTCTCACAGCCCCGCTGAGAAAATAAATGGCAAGTTGTGTTTCCCAGCTGGAGTTCCTCGGAAGATAAGTATTAATTCAAGATATTTTGTTCAGTATGAAGTGTGATGCCTGTTTATGCTGCCCCAGAGGGTAATTTTTTAAAGCAAAGAAGAAGGCATAGCCTTGCATATTCCATGAAGACCAGGTTAATGAATAAAATTAAATAGAGGTAAAATTAATGCCTAGGAAACATATGAATATTTTGGAAAACAATTTTATACAAAAAAGTCAATGTGATTGGCAGATAAATTGATGTGTAGAAAAATTATAATGTTGTCAAAACGTGCAGCCACTGGGGTATCCACATCTGTGCGTGATGAGTTTGGGATGCTTGAAAAGTGTCTGTGCTTTGTGGACATAGTTTCATCTCAATACAGCCAATAAAACCCTTGAAGTACGGTAAATTAGGGAAAAAAATGTCAAGTTTAAGATTTTAAAGAAAAATGTGTATTTAATGAAGGACATGGAGTAAATTCATTCTTCCCCAGACAAACTGCCCCTTATTTCAGTGACTAAACTCAAACTGGATTTTAAAAATAAATACCGATTCTTAAAAGTGGCCTTGTGGTGGGTATTGTGGAGGGCACGTATTACATGGAGCACTGGGTGTGGTGCATAAACGACAAATCTTGAAACACTGAAAAAATAAAATAAAATTTTAAAAGAGTGGTAAATAAATATGACTTCATCTTTGAAAAACAGATAGAAATTAAGATCAATTACAAACCTTTCGATATCAGGAACAAAAGAGAATTAACTCTTTAGACAATTTTTCCATTCTCTTATTTTATTTAAGCATCAATACTAAGAAGAAACATTATTTGTAGAGACAGAACGTAAAATAAATAAATAAATACAATGTTAAATAAAAGTTATTTTATTAAAAATTAAATAAAAAATTAAAGTGTTCTGAAATCTGTCATGAGATGTATTTACCATTTCATCACTTAATAATAGAAGGATATGTTGTGTGAAGTGATCGAAACATATTTTAAGAAAAGTATTTATAAAATTAATTAACTATGAGATATGTTGTGAAAATTAAAGGCATTTTAAAGTCTTTCCTTCCTGATGTTGGATAGAAATTTGGATGCTTGTGAAACCATCTTTAAAAGTGAAAAAGACATTTTAAGACTTTTTGGGCCATTGCATTGACTTATTTGAATATCACTTAGCATGGAGTGAGGGAAATTATCACATAGAAATATCTTGTAAGAAGTTTAAGAAGCAAATAATAGTTAACTTTTTTTTTCTATTTTCACATATAAACCAATTTTGAAATGTGGTTTGAGCTGAAAGAGAAAAAAAAACGCTTTTGGATTAAGACTGTCGTTCCTGACATTATATTTTCTGGGAACGCAAATAGGTTCTGGATTCCTATAAAATTAAGATAAAATAAGACAAAATAGAGAAGAACCCCCCAAGAAAGGCAAAGGCTTCCGCTGACTGCATTTCGTGGCTTTACTGAAGACCTGGTGGAGGACGGGAAACCAGGAGCCACCAGCCTCCGAGAGCAGCCGTCACCTGTCACCTACGACGCTGTGAGCTGGCCTAAGGAAGGAGAAGCTCTGCAGCGTGTACTTTGGGGTAAGTTATGGACATTAAATCACTAGGTTCAGGAAGAAGTCATCCAAGTATCCTGAAGGAACAGAAATGGAAGGAAGTAGATCTGCATTTCCCAGAATAGAAACTGTTTCTCAAGAATGGAAAGATACCAACATGGTACCCAGTCATAAGGAAAGACCTCCATAATTACAGATCACTGAGCCAGGAAACTGACAGAGTATAATTAAGGACAGAATAATCTAACTCTTGTATAAAGTACAAATTAATAGGGCCATGTCCCCAAAACACAGCTAAGATTGAAAACCCTAGAGAAGGTCAATGGAGGCAGTTATAGGAATCGCCAGGGAGAAGTTTCATTTAACTTGAAAACAAAAAGCCTGCGGGGGCCAGGGAAATGATTAAAATGTGCATTTAGTTAAATGGAAGCTGTCAAGCCGCTCTCAGATGATAAACAAAGACAAAATCAAAGCTGTCAAACTCTAACTATGAGGACTGTCTAGGAATATACATTAAGTGTGTGTAGATGTTTGCCAGCCTCCCGACTCAGAGTCCCGCGGAACTCGGGGGACTAATGCATCATGCAGTCAGGTCTTCATCAGAAGGAAGACATGATCCATCCATTGTTTAAAGTCAAAATTTCAATATAACACATCTAGGGCCTGACCTTCAGCGTGGAAAGCGGAATCATTTCTAGGATACCTGTTTGCCCACTCACGCACGCTCACCGTCCTCTGAGCCGGGAGCGTAGGTCTTGACGTAGGGTCAGTGTGACAGAGGAGTGCAGGAACACACGCGATCCCGTGAGGCCAACCAGACGAGAAGCAGCCCACATCACACGGAAGCGCACATTTCTCTCTAACTTGCCCATAGGCTATTGGAAGTAGTTTTTATTTAGCTAGTAGAAGAACACTTTTTTTCTTTCACAATCAGGCAGTATATTATCTAAAATAGTTTAAGATATGGACCAGTGGATATTGGATTGTCATAACATAGACTTTTCTTTCCATCAACAAGCTGAAAAAAAATTATAAAACAGAATTGCTCTGTCAAGATAGCTAAAAAGGCCCATCATAGATGGCTTCCATCCCGAGCAACAAAGTGCAATGACTTCACTAATGAGAAAAAATGAAGGAAAATAGTTTTCAGGAGTATCCCGTTGCCTGGAAAAAAGGTTTTCATCTTTTATGGAAGTGTTACCACTGATACATAGTTAACTCTTGGCTGTCTTAAAATCTCCTGAGAAGCGATTGCTGAGAAATCTGAGAGGGAGACAAACATGAGAGTCTCTGGACTCTGGGAAACAAACTGAGCGTTGTTGAAAGGACGGAGGGTGGGAGTTGGGGTGACTGGGAGACGGGCATTAAGGAAGGCGCATGACGTGACGAGGATCACATGTCACACGCAGCTGATGAATCCTTGAACACTACGTCAAACACTAATGGTGGGCTACTATGCGTTGGCTAATTGAATTTAAATTAAAAAAAAAAGTGACTGATGAAACTACAGTAAAAGTCTGCAGATTTTCCAATTCAGTGAAGTATCACCTGAAACACCCGAGGCTTCGACAGGCGGGCTTAGATACCACGGGAGCTTTCAGGAGTGTCTTAAGTCCTTTGTCATACGTTCTGCACTTCACGGTTACTGTATCTTCCTGATCGCTTCCATCAAAGTTATTAAAAGTAATGTGCAAGAATGCTTCATCACAGAGGAAATGGGGTTAAGCAACTTTAAAAAAATACTATAGAAAAGAGTCACAGTATCCTTAAAGGGGCATATTTGAAGCTGATCTTTAATGTTGTTCGGGGAAAGAAGTCATTTGATAATAGGCATCTATGCCAAGTAAGGGACAATCAAAATAATGGTAAGACTTATACTGAGTTGAAACCGTTACTAATACAAATGAAAATTTGGAAAACAGAAATAAGAAAGATTCTTTCTAGCCTGCCCCACCTGCTTCATTAATTGCGCAAAGATACTGATCATGTCTGCATGAATTTGTAGGATATGGATGATATAATTGGGTTAAACAGAGAGCATCTGCCAGGATTCTGAGTCCCTGGCAAGCACACTGGAGTCCTGCGTGTGGAAATGTGCAAAGCTCTCAGAGAGGCTTCCCCAAGTAATTCCAACAACATTGGGAAGGACCCCATGTTGACACGCACTCAGCCTAAGCCTTAGAGAGAAGGGGTACACTGCCCCCACTCGGCTGCGGAGACCCCACACAGTGGGAAACGGGACAGACCAAGATTCAGTGCGGTAACTAGTCTGGCTGACATTGAAAGGTAGTTGGGTAGTTAAAATGATATATATCTTTTTAAAAACTGCATTCGTTCTCAGGACGAGAACAAGAAGAACGCCTTTGGATGGCAGAGTGAGAGTTTTAGGTTGGAATATGGCCAAGACATTGACATAAACACTGGAGTGGGTTATTGAAAGATGCTTTGGAATCTCCTTCCTTAGAGTTCCAAAGCCATGCCAGAATTCTGAGCTCCCAGGGTTCGGCCATGGTGCCATCAAAGCAAAGAGCCAGAATAAGAGTGGGTTTTGTTGTCGTGCTTTGTGAGTGTTTTAAGTGCACGAAGGTTCCTGAGTCAGACACGTGGTAGGCACTCAGGTGTTGCTTTTCCTCTCATCCAGGAACTGAAGACGGAGATCATAGGGAACACAGGGCGTAGAGCTGCTGGCTGTGTTCACTGTTGTATGTATGTTACATACATAGGACGCACATGGGATGCACAATGTAACAATGATCGGGAAGCCAGTGAGTTCTAATTCAGGGTCTGAACGGACTGTCCTCACCATGTGATGAGTCACAGAACCCCTCGTGTCATTGTACAAACTATTAAATGTGTGAACAGGACACACTGCCCTCTCACAGGGTTATTCCAAAAATAAAACTAGCAAATCTGACTCGTCGTAGAGCTTTAAAGTCATAATTAATTTAATGAATAAGGCAACAATATACAATGATGGTATAAATATAGAAGTGCTGCTTAAGAGTTGACGGAAAATAAATGATCCGTAGAAATTTATCAAAGCGGTGAACGTCGGAAAGGCATTATACAGTGGAGGTAATGAACGTGGGAAATAATGAGGTTGTGCACAAGAGTTTTACTCCAGGAGAGGCTCCGGAGTTTTAGGAAGTGCTATTAAAGTGAACAAGGAAATTAGCATGAACAAAACACAGAAGTAGGAACAGCTAAGAAAAGATGAACTGTCCCCAGATTACCAAATTGACCATAAATGAAGTATGTAGGCAGGAGGACGAGTCTGGAGAGAGAAACATTTTAACACTGATGTTTAACTGTCAAAGTCACTTTAAATTGCAGACAATCAAGAAGCTGCTTTGTTTGGGAAGCTAATTTTGCCTTTGGTTGTGATGCAAGAAATGATCACACATCTGGAAGGGAAAACGCTATTGGTAGCAGCACTGAGGCTCACTGCTACCCCGTCACACCTGGCCGTCGCATGCCGGTGGTCGGCAGATTCCCGCTGATCCGTACCTTTCGGGAAGAAAGTGAATATAGTTGCAGAAACTCTGATAAATACGCGACCTTGACACGAACAATGACATCTTGTAGGTGAAGGAACAATTTTACTTATTTCTGTACGACAAGTTATTCCATTAGGGAGCGTCAGTAATTAAGAATATGAACCTTCCGGGGGCGCCTGGGGGGCTCCTTTGGTGAAGCGTCTGCTTTCGGCTCAGGCCATGATTCTGGGGTCCTGGGATTGAGACCCGCATCGGACTCCCTGCTCAAAGGGGAGTCTGCTTGTGTTCTCTCTCTTGCTGTCTCTCTCTCTGTCAAATAAATTAAAAAATCATTTTTTTTAAAGATTTTATTTAGGGGCGCCTGGGTGGCTCAGTGGGTTAAAGCCTCTGCCTTCGGCTCGGGTCATGATCCCAGAGTCCTGGGATCGAGCCCCACATCGGGGTCTCTGCTCAGCGGGGAGCCTGCTTTCCCCTCCCGCTCTCTGCCTGCCTCTCTGCCTACTTGTGATCTCTGTCTGTCAAGTAAATGGATAAGATCTTTAAAAAAGAAAGAAAAATATTTTATTTATTTATTTGACAGGCAGAGATCACAAGTAGTCAGAGAGGCAGGCAGAGAGAGAGGAGGAAGCAGGCTCCCCACTGAGCAGAGAGCCCGATGCGGGGCTCGATCCCAGGACCCTGAGATCATGACCTGAGCCTAAGGCAGAGGCTTTAACCCCGTGAGCCAACCAGGCGCCCCCCCCAAAATAAAATAAAAAAACTTTAAAAAAATATAAAGACAAAGATGGGTTGAAAGGAAAAGGAGGGGAAGGACAGACCGTGCAAACACCCAGGGAAAGAAAGTTTGAGTCATGATTTCAGTATCAGAAGAGAGTCTGGAACAAGGACTATTCTGAGGGATAAAGAAGGACAGACCACAACACGGCAAGAGTGCTAGTTCTCCAAGAAGACCTGAAGCAGGTATCACGCAAGTCCAGGTAAAGAATTAGGTCCTCGGGTGACTGGGTGGCTCAGTGGGTTAAGCCTCTGCCTTTGGCTCAGGTCATGATCTCAGGGTCCTGGGATCGAGCCCCGCATCGGGCTCTCTGCTCAGCGGGGAGCCTGCTTCTTCTCCCTCTGCCTGCCTCTCTGCCTGCTTGTGATCTCCGTCTGTCAAATAAATAAATAAAATCTTAAAAAAAAAAAAGAATTAGGTCCTCGTCAGTGCCCCCGACACCCCCGCCTCCCCAACAGGACCGCAGCCAGTCCTCCTGACTGTGGCCGCCATGTCCTTCTTCTTCTTCATGATCTCCTCACATCTCCATGTTTACTGAACTGTGCACAACGTAGTTCTCGCCTGTTTCTTAACTTGATATGAACAGAACTATACGGCATTACTTGCTGCCTTCCTTAGTCTGCAAACACTGTTTTTAACGGTTCATCTATGTTGTTTGGCTAGACTAGATTCTAGATTATTTATGCCCATGTTTCTAGAGTATTCCATTAAATTAATATTGTGCAAATTATGTTTCTATGCTATGCTATGTCCACATTTGGATTTTTGAATTGTTTTGATTCTTGGTTCTTACAAACAATTCTGTCATTAAATCAAAACATTTGTATCTACAGATGGAAATACACGCACACGCAAACATACAAGTGTGCAAAATATAGATCCTAATTCACATTTGCCTCTCTAAGACAGGCTTAGAAGAGAGATTGCAAACTTTTAGATCTTCCTTTTTGCCAAATAATGCCAAGTAATTTTCCAAAGTGGTTATATTTTTCTTGTGAATTGATCCTACTGTAATAATTCTTCAACATCACTGGAACTCCCAATACATTTCCTGATTATCCACAAGAAATGGGTCCTCAATACTACTCAGAGGCTCTTTCTCATATTTATCTGGTAAACTTGCTGTCCTAAACTTATTTTTACCTAAAAAACTTTGCCCGTGGGCCCCAGAGCTCTACACCCAATGACTTAAGATACCCTCATCTCGTCCTCTTGGAAAAAACTTGAACTCGATGTGGCCAAACCTGAACACAAGACCCCTTCCTACCTGGTATTTCTCTCTCTTGCTGCCTTCACACTGGTCCAGGCCAGAAACGCTGGAGCTCTTCCTCCGTCCCCTTGTCCCACACCTGAGACGCTCAGCCACACAGGTGCCCTCTCCCACGAGACGAGACATTGCAGACATTTCCGCACCGTCAGCCAGCCCACCTGCTGTCCACAGAAGAGCCAAATGACTCTCTGCTCAGGCAACAGTCACCAACAGGACTCCTCCTTCTGCCAGCCCCGTGGAAACACGCCCTTCCCTACTGCTATCAGGTTGAACATGAAAGTCCTGTTCATGACCCACACGGCCCAGCTTCTGTTCCTCGTTTCCTCTGCACTTCCTGCCTCCGACCAGTCAGCTTTCCTCTGGTTCCTTCTGCATGCCCTGGCTTCCCAGCACAGCACCCCCAGGCCTGCTCTTCTCAACATCTCAAATCTTCTAACCTGTCCACAGCCCTGCGGACCCCAGGCATGCTTCTCAGGCTGGGCTTCTGCACACCTCCCCACAACTCTGCTCCTTCCTGTAGGGCGCTTATCTCGGGGGGCATTTATGCGTCGTGGGGAGGGTACTACGTGATGGTTTCTTAAGCTGCTAACAGCATGACATCAGTTTGCCTATCTGTCATGTACCGCATGTGTGCTTTAAATGGGAAAGCGCTGCTCTAATGTCAAGGTACATAAAAACCATGGGAACATGAGCACCGCCCCTGAATAATTATATGCTGGTGAGGGAGATTGCCACATTTCAGGCGGGCATGAAAGTGCCATCAGGGAAGCCCGGGTGCCAGGGAGGCCAGGAGGAGAGTGCCAGCAGCATGGGTGCAGCAGGCTTCCCGGTGAGGCTGAGCCGAACCCAGCGGTGAGCTGCCAGTAGGGACACCATACGTCCCTGAGGGGCGAGTGGACAGTGCTGGACGGGGGCAGCAATTGATGGCCCTGAAGATGAGTGAGACGGAGCATCTGTGGACCCCATGAGGCTGGGGTGGATGCAGGTGGGTCAGGAGACAGACTAGAAGAGCTGGTGGTGGAATTCGGGATCAATACTTGAGAAAAGGATAACGATCTAGTGTTTACAGAGAACGCACCATGATTCTTTGGCTTCGCCTGGCTCTCTGCTAGCTGCACGTCATTCAGTCATCATGGAAACTTATTCCGACTCCAGAGTCTTGTCGCTGCATGTCGACACTGTTTTACACATCTGAAGCCGGCAGGCGTCCCCTTCCCTGAGTCATCATCTTGGCAATGGTGCGGCGCTGGCCGCCACCATACAGGGTCAGTGAGCGGTCAAGGCTAACTTGCCCACAAGTGTGAAAGGGTGTCAGACCCTGCAGAGGGAGGACGCTGAGCTAGTCAGTCCTGTTTCACATGGCATCTCCAAATCATGCCCCTGGTGGTGAAAGAGTCCAGATCCTTACCCTGCCCAGGAGCCCCTCCCTCCACTGGCTGTACCTGAACAACCTTATTAGCACCTTCAGGGGTGAATCCGGAGGTAACTCCACATTCTTCAGCAGAACTTCAATAGATTGAATGGGTTCATGGGTTCGTCTACTACTTACTGAGACAGAGACAGGTTCTGTGTAAGAAATCTCCCAGAGTCCCCATGTGCAGATCTGGACACACAGGTCCCTTTAAATATGGATCTCCTCTGTTCTCTTCTTAGTCTATGAGTCGGATCCACTGGGTCTTGTCTCCTTCTCTCTTCTTTTAGCAGTAAAGTGGCCAGAGTCCTGGGAGCCTGGATGACACTCAGTTCCCTTCCTTCAGTAACTGTCTTCATGTAGCCTTTCATAAGAATTACAGAGAAAAAAGTGATGATTTTGAGGAAGAGTTATAATCGTAAGACTTGGGAACATTTTTGCAATGTGCAGTATCCCTGGTGTATAGTTTCTCTTTTTTCACTTTTTATGAAGACTTTTGATTAACTTTTTCAGAGGTCAGCTATTTTCCCCAGCATGCTTTCTTGTATTAAATTTAGTTTATACAGCGTGCAAGAATAATCCTTCTGTTAAAAAGATGATCCTAACACAATTGGGGTAACAACATTCTTGGGAACTCTCAGCTGAAAGGTGGTGTTTTCTTTACAGACCTCCAAAGCACTTAGTACCTGTAAGAAAAAGAGATGAATCAACCTCTACGTATGGCCAGACTAGAGCTCAGAGTTAAAGGCGTGCAGAGGGCAAGCTAAGGTCCTCCCGCCCAGACCCCAGGGTCGCCCAGACCCAAGGCACCTGGAGCTGCACTTTCGGAAATACCCACCAGAGGGCGCGAGACCCAGGCCAGGCGGAGGGAGGGTCCGACTGGACACGTTTAAATACGGGAATTTACACCGACGGTTGCCAAGGTGCTGGTACGCACCTCCGAAGCTCGGAATTACCACGATTTCCTTATTCTTTTTAAACATGCTTGGATGGGGGTCACGAAATACCAGCTTCAATTTTTTGAATAATAGTGTTGCATTTAGGAGAAAGTTACATTTGCATTTTAGATACAAAGTTATTTCCGTAGGTACTGATTCCTATAAAGAGGAAAAACACAACCACAAACTGATACTTTCTCAGGAACGGCTGTATGCGTGCGTCGATGGAGGCTTATGGCTGCTGGTTGCACCCTTGGAGCCACCTAAGTATAAGCGCGGCAGGAAGCAGAGGGGCGCGGCCCGAGTGAGGCGCCCCTGGGGCACCCGCCGTCAGGCACAGGGAGCCCAGCACGCGGCCTGGCCCCTTTGCCCTGCGGCTTCGTCCGCTGTCCGCGCAGGCCGCGGCGCCGCTGGAAGGGATGGAAGGGATTAGGAGCAACGCGGGATGCTCACTCCAGGGCCCAGGGATCCGCGCATTTATCATTTCGCAGTCACTGCGGGTGTCGCTGCGGCCGTCCAGCGTGGACAGAGCCCGAGGAGCGGGGGCGTCGGGCACCCAGCCCCGCAGCGCCGGCCAACCGCGAGCGCGAGCGGGTGTGGGGACGGGTCCGCCGGCGGCCGCGCGCTCAGGGGCCACCGGGCAGCGCCTCGCGGAGGGCCGGCCGCGGCCTGGAGAGGGACCCGCAAGGGCGCGGAGCGGAAGGCGCAGAGGCCCGCAGAAACCACGCGCCACGCGGGGCAGGGCCGTGGCCGGACGCAGCTTCTGCTGCTGGAAGCCGCGCGGACTCGTGAACGTTTTGGAACACGAGACAAGCCCAAAGAAGGGAAGACGGGGTGTGAGCTGAAGCCCAGGGCACAAGGGCCCCGCAGTTCTCCTCCGGCACTTCCGCCGTCGCAGCTGCGTTTTTGCGTCTTCAGTCCAGCGACGCGGACCCGGGTTTTCACCCAAGGGAGACCCCCCTCCTCAAACGCGTGCTGCCGGGAAAGGCAGGTGTCGGCGCAGACTGGCCCGGCCCGAGCCCGGCAGGCACGGAGGCCTGGCTCCTCGGTGTGCTGGCCTGTCCCCGGGCGCCAGGTCCCTGGCTCACGCCGTCCAGAGAGGAGGCGAGCTGTGTCCACACCACAGGGCTTTCGGACCAGGGAGGGCCGCGCAGGTAAAGGTCACCCTGCGGTTCGTAAGTGGAGGCTCTTATCACGGAATTCAGAGGCTCCCTGTCTTTCTTGGGAGACCGAGGACAGAATGCAATCCCAGCCTAAAATAACCAAAACAAAAGTCTTCCTAATAAATTAATAATTTTTATTTAAATAAAATCTATTTAATTTAAAATAAATTAATAAAATAAATCGGTGTCTAAACGCCGCCCACATGAAGGAAGTGTAGGGCAGGAAGTTTGTTGATGAGGTTGGGGCTGAAACTTGCCAATATGGCATCGTAGGGGAGAGAGACCGCCAGTGCTTACCCACTGCATTATTCATTACTCGTTTTAATGGGCTCTTTCGGGACCTTTTATCTGCAATATGTAACAATTCGCATGGACCCTATTAGAGAATTTCAAACAAGGTCACCTATGGAAATGCTGTAAGGTTGTGGACTTGGGCTGGGAGACGGCAAGACGCTTGCCTCTTTCTGCAGAGCTGGACCTTAAAGGCACAGGTGGGAGAGTGCGAGAAGCCCACAGGAGTGGACGGGGCCAGTGGGACACTCAGAGTAAGAGCCGCACAAAGGAAAGAGGACCAAGGCCTTGAGAGTGACCGCGTGGCCAGTTTGGTCCTCTGCTCACGCCCACCCAGAATCCTGGAAGCGACCACATCTGGCCGTAGGGTCCCTGCAGATGTGGCTGACACCCAGGGGACGTGGGCGGATGCCTGCGGCTGGAATTCTTACCACAGAAGACACACAGACGCTCGCAGCAGAGACAGAGGCAGGACATGGAGGGAGGAGACCTCCCTCTGAGCCCCAAGAGGAGCCAACCCTGCGGACACCTTGACCTCAGACTTCGGTCCTCCTGAACTGGGGGAGGATAGGCTTGGGCTGTCTCAAGCCACGTGGCATTTTCGGCGTCCATGCCCCCCCCCCATGTGGACTCCCTTGCAGGCTCTCGCAGGAGGGCTGGGGGCTGTGCCTCGCGCCTGTGGGCACCCGAGCGCCTGGTCGCCCCGGGAGCCGTGGGAGCAGGTGAAGACGTGCTCAGTGTCTCCCACACAGAAAAATGCTCAGACCCTCTGCAACCATGTGTTGCTTAAAGTGGATCTTTGATAGCAATCTACCTGGTGGGCTCCTAAAAATGTCCAATGAACTGCAAGATAGGAATCTTTGGAGAAGTCTGTGTGGGCCCGCACGTGATGGCCCAGTGCCGGGATGTTCCTGAGAAGGAAGAGCAGCTGAGGGGCTCGGAGGAAGCCTGTGGGCTTCGGCATTTCTCTGCAACTAAGTGTGGTTCTCTCAGAATGACAAGACCAAGTCCTAGAGGACGCTGCTGCGTTCTGTGGGCATCTAGGGAGTAAAACTATTTTGACTTGAAGGTTGGTGATGTTCACGATATGGATTTCCCTGTAATTTTCTTTTTGTTCTTTGGTTCTTTATAACGTTGTTTTGAAAATGACATCGTGTCCCTGCTCTACTAAGAAACAGGAAACGCTTTTCCTCCTTGTGTTCAGACCAGAGTTGAAAGAGCAGGGACCACAGAATGAGCGCACGGTGTCGAGCAGCGAGAAGCAGACACACAGGTGAGAAGCGCCCCTGCGGTCATCGGGGCCCCGCTCCCCGGCACCCGCTCAGCCTCAGCGGCGGGCAGAGCATCACACACAAGGCTTCCGGGAGGCGATGGTGCTTGTGTCTCACGATCAGGGAGGAAAGAACACAGCACCCAGGTAGCTAGAAACTCACGCCAGACAGGCAGGGAAGATAAGCAGCCCGTCCAACCCTCCCCTTCGCCCAAAGAGAAGCAGGAGGTGGTGAGTTCTTCCGTCTGGAGGCCCTCGAAGACAGAAGGGTGGCCGCCAACCCACAGGAACGGGCGGATTCCTCTGTAAAACCAGTGAGTGAAGCGGCTTCTGTGAAACTTCGGGTTTGAGGTGGAAATGGTATTTCCTATGAGACACAGTAGTAACTACACAGCGGTCGCAGCTAAAGGTCGACCCAGAACCCAGTCTCCAGTCGCCCGAGACACCAACAGAGCCACAGATGGAGTTGGTCAGTGCCAGGGAGGCATTTCAGGAAACGCTGAAGGAAGAGGTTTAATCAGGTTAAGTAGGAATTTTAGATGGTTTGGGTTTTGCTGTTTTCTTTTCTTTTTTTTTTCCCCCCTGTTTGTAAGTAGAGCCCGTGTTTAGGATGTTTGGGAGAGGAGTAGACATCCCCCACTCCCCACCGCCGGTTTTTAAAGTGGGATTTCAGGACCTTTGTTCAAGATTTTCCAATTCCACAGATAATTTGACATCCCGGCAGTGAGACCCACAGCCTAGCCGGGTCTCCTGGCGGGCGCTGGGGCACAGGCACGCCCCCAGCCCACTGAAATGCCCACATGTGATGGGGCTGGCACGCATGCACGGACCGCATCTGTGCCGTAGGAGGGAGGGCACAGATGTAGTCGGAGCGCTGAGAGACGGCCTTGGCAGCAGGTGCAGCCCTGTGCAAAGTCTCCGCAGACTGGCCTCTGCACCTGCTGCCCCCTGGACAGGTTCTCCTCACCAAGACACACGCTCACGCCTCATGGCGTCTCCCACAGGGCACTTTCGTGCACCTGTATGCACTGACTTATTTTTACCTCCCCTCACGAGGCTGCACACACATGTTCCTTCAGGAGCTCCTCCAGGAATGCTCAAGGCTGTGTCTAAAATTAGTCAGTTTTAGAACAGCGTACGAAAATAGCACCAAGTCTCTTGCCTTACCGAGAAGGAAAGTGAGGTCCGGAGAGGAAGGGGTTTTCTGGGACCAGATGACCGATCACAAAGCTGGCCCCAGCTTGGGTCATGTCACAGGATGTCCCAGGAAAGACCAGGCACAGGAGGGATTGTGTTTCTGTCTTGGCTTTCCATTCATAAACCCAAAGCTAGGGCATTTTCCAGGGCTTATGAACGAAAATGCAAGAAACCCTAAAACAAAATAAACAAATAAGTGTCAATGAAAAGCTAAAAGCCATGATGACCAAGGAATATAACTTAGCAATGGAAAGCAAACCTTCAGTTTTCTTTCAACGTTCTTTATAATGTATCTTTATCCCCCAAGTGCTAGGGTGTCTGTCAACCTCAGAAAAAGCACTCAGCTCTTCTCTTTGTTTAGATTTCAAAGTGACCTCTCCCAATCCTGTATAACCCTTTTCATAGTATCGTGGGAGGATAACTAATGTTTCCAAGGAGGAGAGGGAGAGAGCATCACACACATGTCCGGGGACTCTACCCATCCAGTAGAAAAGTACTTTCTCTCATACCGGAGTAATGATGGTAGTAACACGACCAAGGACGTCTCTTCTGTTGAGCCAGTACCCTCAAGTTGTCATTAAAATGTACACTCTCCCAAACCACAAAGAGCAGGGAGCTGGTGGACCCTGCTGGTGTCCCACAGTGTCCGAGTGGGTCTCCTTCTGAAGGTTCCCCCACCCCTGCCTGAGGTGGGTTCCAGACCCCGTGCTGCCCAGCACCTCCACCCATAGGTCCCCAGGGACCAGTCTCATGGGGTGTCAGGGCATCAGAGCTCCTTGGTTTATCATGTTCTCTGTCCGGCCCTGAGTGTTGCTTTAATGCCTTCGTTCTGCATTAATAATATGGACCAGCAAGCAAGACGTTGATCAGCTGTATTTGTTTTGCATTGGCAATTATTTTAAATTGGATGTTGGGCATTTTTTTAAGTTAGACTTGCTTACTGTGAACAAAAGGAAAGATATCCTACATGATATTGACTACTTGAAACACACAACAATAATAACACATGCAATGATAAAATTGGGATGTCACAGCCCCAAAGATTCCCACCTAAATCAGGGCAAAGAGAGACATCCTCAGGTGTGAGTCTGTGACCTCGAAACCTTATATACGTTTGCAAATGGAGATGATCCAGGGCTCTCTTCCACCAGGTAACTCAAAATTGCATCGCCCATTGTGGGAATGAGACATAAAAAATAATTCCCTGTCTCATGGAGCATCCCAGCCCTAAGTGGATAGCTGGCTCGGGCCCACGGAAAAGAATAAGGCGACGTCGTCTGCACGGCCACGCTCGGCAGGGGTGCCCTGCGCCCCACTCCCAGCTCAGTGGGAGCAGCAAGCTTCTGCCTCCAGAGAAGCCATCATTCTGTGTTAGTGAAACAAAATGTAATGAGTCTTCATTACGATATTGTGATTTAAGTGGTAGCTTTTAGCTCTTCAAAATCATGTCCGCTAATTAGAGGCATGGGATCCTCTCCGTTATCTCCCAGCTATAAATTATAATATATATTCATAGTTACAGGAATTTCACCTTCTGTGAAACAGCCCTTATGCAAACAGTCATAGTTGGCATGTCATTGGAGCATATCAGCAATTAATTCTCACAATGATCAATGGGAAGAATGTCCTTTCTCCCATATCTGGTTTATTTATGTGCTCCCATTAATTATGCCTAATTTTCTGTTGGCACTTTTCTTCCTAATGTAATTCAATTTAAGCATATCTTTCTAGAGACTTATTAATAGGTAGGGTCATTTATATTGTGTAGCACAAATATTTTATAATCCACTAATCTTGACAAAAAGGCAATGCCTTCCTAATAAAAAATGCATGGGGAATAATGGCTCCCTATTAATAACTTATTAGGTCAGATCGCCCAGTTGGAAGTGTCCATTACGCTTTAATTTTATCAGATCTCTTCCTTTGGAATTTACCACACTTTCTTTACCTTTGGATTTTGGCTGCTCCCAGCAGCGTCCAGAGTCTGCGCCCGTCAACCGTCGTCTGTGGCTTTGCGAGAGGGCGTGCAGGGAGGACGGTGCCAGAGGGGTCCTCCCAGAAGACAGCAGTGCTGTTTTCCCTCTGTGCCTGCTCCTCCTTACCAGAACTGCGAGTGATTGGTGGGTCCTTAGCTGTTTCGGGTCACTCAGCCCTTCAAAAACCTCGCCATCGCCCCGGAGCCGGTCCTCTGAAGCACGTTCTCACCCAGACCTTTCACACCCCACCTCAGAGGATTTACAGAAATCTCACAATGTATCCACGGACTTCTTAGGAATCAAAGAAACACAGTTGAGGACCTTTGGTTACGATTTGCCATGTATTAATTACACAGAGATATTTCGACAAATAACCCACCTAACTTGGATAAACATGAGCTGAAACCTCCATGTCATTGCCGTGGTCAGGTGCACGTGTGATCTGCCCTTTCATGTTCTTTGCCCCAGACATAAAAACATTTCCAGCGAGCTGCAAGGGTTTTTGTGAGGTCCTGAGAGATGATTTGCCACAGCCCTGGCCTCCTAGCTGAGGGCTCGCATAACAATCTAGAGAGAAAGATGAGACATGGACAGGAAAATATTGACAGAATTTCTTAAGCAAAACAACTAGCCTTAACTAGACTTCTGTTCTCTCATCTGTAAAGTGAGGGCACAAAGAAACCAATTTAAAAGGCCCCTTCTGGGGCACCTGGGTGGCTCAGTGGGTTAAAGCCTCTGCCTTCGGCTCAGGTCATGATCCCAGGGTCCCGGGATCGAGCCCCGCATCGGGCTCTCTGCTCAGTGGGGAGCCTGCTTCCCTTCCTCTCTCTCTGCCTGCCTCTCTGCCTACCTGTGATCTCCATCTGTCAAATAAATAAATGAAATCTTTAAAAATAAATAAATAAATAAAATAAAAGGCCCCTTTCAACTCTGAGTTTTCATGGCAGTGGATCTGATCAAATTCTAAGAATGTGTAAAAGCAGAAAACTGTACTACTAATAAGAGTGTTCCAGTGACAGATGTGGGTCGAAGTACTTTATGTAAGACGTGATCGGAATCACCCTGGAGGAAGCCAGGAGTCCTGCAACTATGTTTCTGATGGTCTACGTTATTTTAAAATATAACATGTATGCAAAATTATAGAATTATAGTCTGGATAATGGGTCATCTAGGTTGCTTTGCTTGAAATGAGATCTTCATCGGGTAGACCTGTGCTTTGAGACTCCCTGCCCAGGACGTTACTTGGGTGTGGTTACTAGCGACTCCAATGGGTTTTGGGACTTCGGGGATAATGAAAGGTTAAGAAGAACGCCCAAATCAGGTGAAAATGAAAACCTCACATTTGTGCATATAATTAACAGCTCTTTCTGGAACACTAACCTTTGGAAGGATCACAGGTATGAAACTTCTTTATGAAATCGTATTCAACTTTATACCATTATAAAATTAGGTCTGATTTCTAATAAAAATCATTAACCAAACTACCTTAAGGTCAAAACCCATTATTTTTTAGAGCTTTTATTTTGCCTATTTTTCTAACATGTTTATTATAATTTCAGCATCTACCTATAAATCTTCTGGTAATCTGAAGATTCATTTGAATGAAAGAAATGTGGATGATGTTTTATTGGATATCACTACTATTTTATTCTTGATAAACCCATTATCTGGAGTGTGAGTGACTGTGTGTGTGTGTGTGGGTGTGTGTGTATTTTTTCCCCAAACATTCTTAAGTTTATCATTTGGGCAAAAGCCCTAGACTGATGCACCTCTTACAATTTAATTCCTTTGGATTCTGCTCGTAATCATACCTGGTAGACGTGTTCTCAACATGCATGCCCTGTGCTGGATCCAGACGATCCAGATGCAGAGAGAAGCACATTCACACAGGTTCTTAGTCCTGAGAAAAGGAAAGAGTGCAGCGCTAAGCTCATATGATATATTGAAGTCCTTGTAGGTAACATCCATTCATCCCTCCTTAACACCATGAAGTTATAAGCTCCCCTCTTGTCGATTTGGAGCAGGAAATGTATCTGGTCAAATCATTCACTCAGTTTCACATGGATAATAAATAATGAAGCCAGAATTCAAACCCAGATCTGCCGTGATTGAATAATCCCACTCCTTTTTTTTTTTTTTTTTTAAGTAGAACAATCACATAGCCGTAAAGACAGCGGTACACACCTGGATGGCAAGAGCGTGGTTTAGATCGCTCTCGTAGATTGTAAGGACATAATGCACTTGACTGAAATGGTCAGAGTGAGCTTCATGGTGAAAGCTCATCTGCGGGAAGCACCAACATGGGTGGAGGCCTTTCTTTGTCCCTTAGTGAATGTGCTCTGCATTTAATTTTAGAACTATAGCACATGTCTCACAGATACAATGACAATGTATTCACGTACAGTCATGAATATAGTATCTATTTGATCATTTTTATTTCACGTGCAGTTGACAATGTAATATTCTGCTAGTTTCAGGTGTACAATGTATTGATTCAGCAGCTCTACACAGCGCTCACCCACAGGAAGTGTGCTCACTGCCTATCACCAAACAACATTGTTACAATGTTACGGACTCTATTCCCTATACTGTACTTTTCCTTTCTTCCCCTATTTTGCCCATCCCTCCATTCCCCTCCCCTTTGGCAACCACCCAATAACTCTCTGTGTTTAAGATCTATTTGTTGTTTGTGTTTTTTGTTTTGTAGATTCCACATATAAATGAAATACGATATTTGTCTTTGTATGACTTATTTCAGTTAGCAGGGTACCCTCCAGTCCATCCATGTCACGGATGACAAGGTTTTACTCCTTTTCTGTGGCTTTGTAATAGTCCACTGTATACACATGCAGCACCTTTATCTATTCATGTATCGATGGGACTGGATTGAACAAAAGAGACAGCAGCGCATTAGATCCATTCTGGGGCAAGTCAATGGCTTTGTTAGGATTTAAGGAGAGGTTAGGGTGTGATGTTTACAGAGGACCTTGAGCCCTGAGCTAGGAGACTCATAACAATTTCCCTGCAAGAACTTAGGGTTTTTTTCCAACGAGTTTATTACATGGCCGTAGCAGGACATGAAAGGGGATTGATTTCCAGTGATCTTCAGAAAGAGCTAGATGGTTGTAAGATGACATTCAAATAGCACAGGTAGAGAATCTGGGGAAGACCAGGCACGGTGGCTCACGACCCCTGTGGGAAGGAGGCAGCACCTGGAATCTTTGTGAGGAAACAGTGCATGTGGCTTTCAGTAGAGGATGAGGGCCGTGGAGAAGGAAGGAATCCCAGCAGATGAATGTTCCCACCTGTGTGATTAGTGGGAAGTTGAAACTTCCCATGAAATTAAGTGGTTTGGGGAAAGAGTTGGTGTGCAGGATAAGATCAAGAGTCCGGATTTGACGCATGGAGTCTGGGAGCCTCAGAGGCAGGGACCTGACCTCAGCAGCCTCTCTGGGTCTGAGGGTCTCACGGTGGGAATCCCGAATCAGCACCCATGTGCGCTGATGGGATGGTGTAAACCTGCAGGGTAGGAGGCTTCCTCCCACCAAGAGAGGAGCATACACAGGGGTGAGCTCCGGCCACGCCCCAGTCTGGAGAATGGAAGCAGGGGCACGCCTGAGAGGTCAGTGTGGAGGCCCTCAGCGGGGCACGTGGCCCCCTGGCAGGGAGGTATAGGATTTGAGAATGACCGCTAATTTGCTCATTCTGCCATCTGGTGACCTCTGGGAGGAAATGTGAGGAGAAGGACGGAGAGCCAGACTGCATGGAGTTAAGGGTCCTTGGCTGGCGTGTGAGTGGAGGCCACAAGGAGGCCCTTTGTCTGAAATTGCTGTGGGCTAAAGGCAGGAGCGAGGTCAGTGGACTCCAGGACCCATAGAGGTAAGACATGGGCTTTCTAATCTTTCCCTGAGCCTTCAGGACAGAGCTTTGAAGGCCGGCGTAGCATGGGACGGGGGGCGGGGTTGGGGGGGACAGAGCCGGAGGAGCGGTTACTCAACATCAGACAGAGAGCGAAGGAGCAGACGTGTGCAGAGGGCTCCCATTGACCCACATATTAGCCCTTGAAACAAAGAAAATCCTTCTTCAAGCAAGGTCGGTAAAAGGATGGAACGCCCCAGCTGCTGCCTAGTCTGGCTTTCCCGTGGGGTGGGGTGAGGGCAGATGCTCGGTGTGCTTTCCTGTTCCCTGGGGAGCGCAGTCAGAAGCCTTTGGTGCCCTTCTGCAAAGACCTACTGTGTGCCTCAGGGAGAGGGCTCAGTGCCGGGAAAGGCATCATGGCCCTGGAGTTGGGGGTCTTCACCCGGTGAAGCTGGGGACCCACGAGCTCGGCACACTCGTCAGCAGGGTTCTCACACGGCGGGGTCCAGATGGGGATTGGAGAGCTGAGATGTTAAACGCTGGCCAGTCGTTTGGGCATTGATTTAGTAAACAGGACAAAAGTCAAGTGGGCCCAGGAGTCTGGGACATTATCTGGGATATTATTTAAGTAGTTGATTACAACATCTGATTGGTGATGAATCTATTACTTTCAGTGAGTCCTTTAGAGTTTATAAAGCACTTATATATCCATTATCTCAGAAAGTCAAGTGTAAGTATAAAGAGGCTAATGGGCTGAGTGAAGTCAGCCAGATTTGGTGATTTGAGATCACGGTGAAAACAGGGCAGACTCCTAAGAAGAGTCAATCAAGGGGCCTTGAGTTGGAGCTCTGGGTGGGCTGACTAATCCAACTCGGGACCAGCTGGTGGACTGGCTGAGATTCGGGCTTCGTGGGTCCTTTTGTGGATGTTCCTTGCTGCTGAGGGAGGGTCCACCCGCCCAGCCACAGGAAGGCATGTTGGGATGGGGGCGGGGGCCGTGTCTGACCCCGGTCAGGATCCACACTGACTGTCCTCAGGTCCTCCGTGTAGGTGTGAGCATGGAGGCGGAGCTCAGGCCTTTCCAAGTGGCATGAAAAAACGGGCCGGGTTGGGGGTTCCAACACCCGGTGCTCCCTGGTGCCCAGCACCCGCTGGCCATGACCGGGGCCGCTCCAGCTCCAGGACCAGCAGGAATGGCTCACACTTGAGTTCCTCCGTAAGCAGCTGCTGCCCTGAGTGTGACCCACTGCAGGAGGAGCCACAGGGCAGGCCCCGCGAGGGACCTTGAGGGAGAGGAAGGGGCAGTGTAGACAGCTGACAGAATTCACGCCAACACCGACGCATACGTACAATCTTCTTACAGGTGGAAATGGGCTCACAGGTGCAATTCTGCTTTCACTTTGCTCTTTTCTACATTTAGAGTCTGAACACAAAGATTCCATGGTTTACCTCCTCAGGTCCTTCAGACGGTCGTCGCACCGAAGGAGCCGCGAAGACACCGTGACAAATGCCTCTGGAAAGCAGACGCTTCTCAAGGGCCAAGGGACCAGCACAGAGCCAGTCGAGGACGTGCACGTAGACGGTCCTCAGGGTGGTCTTCCAACCTGCGACCGTGGCTGGGACTTCCAAGACCACGAATATTGTTACTCAAACCAATAATCATAAAAAAATCCGTGATTCCTGAGCACGCTGTTCCCTGAACACATTTACTGTGGAAAGAAATCAACTCCTTCTTTTCATTAAGAAGTTCATTCTGGGTTAAAAAAATTCAATTTTGAAAAAGCAGAGCTTTAAAATATGAAAAGTAATTTCCTCAAATTTTAAGGATGGGGTTCTGTAATTTTCCTCACAATTTTTCCATGATTAATACTTTTATCCGATTAATGGATGCCCACAGCATCCACTGCTCACTTCCACTGCAGGAATTTTAAACTCAAAGGCACGCGCACTGCACAATAACATCGAAAACTATGGGCCAAACCCGTCACTGCCGGGGACGTCGCTTCGGGGTGCCGCGTGACTCACACACACACAGATCCGCTTCCTCAGAGCAGGGCACACTCTGCGGAAATCCTCTGCATTCCTCGGTGGTTCATTACCAAATTCCAAGCCTGTTTTTTAGGCAAGTGTACGACATCAACAAAATATCGTTCCTCCACGACTCCATGGCCCTGTCCGCTCCCTCCCGACACCCTCCCGGGGATGAGAGCCTGGCAGCCATCAGAATGTCATTGTGAAAAGCATCACCTCTTCCTCCCTCTTGTAAGAATATCTAACAGAAAATGTAAACAACAATCTAGCAATGATGGCACGGAACGGCCTTCCCACGACACGGTCGGTGGAACAAAAGCCCTTTTCTGGCGTTTGCACCATCGGCAGCTGCAGGCTGATGCACTTGGCTTTCTGTTAAATAGAGGTTGGGGTATAAAAATAGATACTGGCATTTATTGGAAGCCAAGGCCTGTTGAAGTTTCACAGATTTAGAAAGTTCACTAATCGCCATCAATTACAACCTCTCCCTTGCTGGTGCATGAATTATTCACACGAGTGCACACAAGAGCAGGGCTCTGGGAAATAGTTATTGCAGCCAAATGCAGAAATAGTGAAATTCAAACTGATAAAGATAAAAAAGTGTTTCAATTTGTGAATACAAAGAAAAGGGTGATTCTAACACGGTTGCCGGAATACTGCTCAAGCAATGAAGGACAGAGAGGTATTGTACAAATATCTCTGATCCCTGATACACTTGTAACAAATTTTATGAGAGCTTCTTTTAGTCTTTACTTTAAAAATCGAAGAAATATTACTTAAATCAAAACGTTGGTCTGGGGGTTCCTGGGTAGCTCAGGTGGTTAAGCATCTGGCTCTTGATTTCAATTCTGGCTAAGACCTCAGTGTTGTGGGATCAAGCCTCAAGTTGGGCTCTGTGTTCAGTAGGGAGTCTGCTTGGGATTCTCTCTCCCCCTCTCCTTCTACCCTCACCCCTGGTCACACGCTCTTTCTTTCTCTTAAAAAAGTCAGTGTAGGGGCGCCTGAGTGGCTCAGCGGGTTAAAGCCTCTGCCTTCGGCTCAGGTCATGATCCCAGGGTGCTGGGATCGAGCCCCACATCGGGCTCTCTGCTCCGTGGGGAGCCTGCTTCCCCCTCTCTCTCTCTGCCTACTTGTGATCTCTGTCAAATAAATAAAAAAATAAAATATTTTAAAAAAGTCAGTGTATTACAGCTATAAACATGCAAATGTATGCATATATACACTAACACATGGCTATGATTATATAAGTAAGTGCACATGTATTACTATTAGTTACTTTGTGAAGTCTGCATGTTTTGCCAAAAATTAGATTTAGAAAGATCAAAATGAGCCAAATGCTTTTTCTGAAGAAATCTAACAAATAGTGTCTTTCTATTTCCTTTCAGACTTGTTGTTTGCTTCTGCCACCATTCTGTCAGTGGCCACGGGACTGGCTGCCCCTGGCTTTCAGCCTTCGCCCCATCCCCCTGATGGTCTGTGCTGGGAGCTGGCTGGCAGCTGCCCCCTGAGCAAGAGCCCCAGGCGAGCGCCCTCAGGGGATGTGGGTCAGTGCAGCCCACGTTGTACTGCCCCTGTTTTGTGGTAGGAAAGCCAGGGATCACCATTTCCTTAAGGGTAGGGGAAGGGCTCTAAAAGGGAAAGGCAGATGGAAGAAGGCATTCTGCAGTGATAATAGGGCTGACATTAAAGATTGATGGAGGCTCAGTGAAAGTGGGTTCCGATGGAGCAGCTCAAGCCAGCTCTCCCTCCCGTGATCTAGAGCTCAGCAGTGCAGATGAAAGTATGCAAGTCATTCCCACCGACTGAATTCAGTCATGACAAGTACGCTCACCTGGTGCGGGCATGGATTACGTAAGAAAACCTAAATTAAAATAATATTACGGGCTGGCTCAAATCCCCATGAGAGAGGAAATTTCAAAGGAAGGACAGAGCAAATCACAGTCTAGGAATAGTTTGATTTATTTATTTATTATTATTATTATTATTATTATTACACACAAATAGTTACTCTGTTGCCCATCGTGCCTAACACTGCAACCTTGGAGACACTTTCCTACCAGCCAGTGCTGTACTTCAGAGAAATAGTGGTAATGTATCAGCTATCCAAGCACAGGTTCAAAGACATATCTTCTACCGAAACAGTTCAATGATTCTTGACGCAGCACAAATAGCACACCTACAATTGTGAAAATATGTGTCAAGCATTATCATTTTGTAAGTTTTAAGAATAGTGTTGAAACTCATAGAAATAGAAAACAAAATATTTGGTCGTATGTTATGACTGATTTTATGTCCTACATATTGTAGTTTTGACTAGAAATTTAAACCTATTTTTGTTGAAAACGTAGGCCACATGTAAGAAGATGCATTTCACGCCCACGTGTATCTGTTTCTGCACACCTCTGCAGGGCCACTGAAAGTCGCGAGGCGCCTTTTCTGTCCTGTTATCATTTATATTCATTTTATTTCCTAAGGACCTCCCAAACCTCAGTTATCCATAATTGGCAGGTTTTTGACCTTTGTCACTAAATGAATAAAATGCCTCTTGTGGAGATCAAAGAGTCAATGAATCAGTTTCCTGATAACAAGAAGTTGATAGCTCTTTTCTGAAATTAATCCTAAAGAAAGGCAGCCGTGGCATTTAAATGTGTTTAATGATTGTTTTTTTAAAGGAAGTTTAGGGTACCCTTTCTTGTAATGACACAAATTATTGCCCATCGTAGTTAACTATTGCTTGGAAGGCTTCACTGTCCGGAGCATAAACAGCCCAGTGGGGACCGTTCGCCCTCCTGCGGGCACGAGCCAGGGCCCACCTCCAACACACAGAAGGCCTCAGCACCCCTGAAATAGTTCACACACCTCTGCTCGCTGCCCGTTTCTCAAGCCCGGGGCACTTTTTAACTAGCCTGACAGCGGAGGATGAAGAAAACCTCTGACATGATTTTCTACGTCTATTCCGCGTTACAAACAATAATTTATTTCTGCTCTGCCTTACAAAGACTCTCGCTCTCCTTATCTTGAACCGCGGCCTCTGCCCTGAGTTTCTGCGAAGTTGCAGAGGGCGAGCTCAGGCTCCGATTCCCCCGGAATCTGCTCCAGAGCCATCCTCCTGGCAACCACCGTGCCCTCTGGCGTAGCTTCTATGGTTATCGTTCCAGGAAAGGTGGGCATTGAATGTGCACACACAAGAAATGCCTGGACCCTTGCAACAATGCCTTCCTTGTCCACTAACACTTCGGGGGGACGTGTCATCGTTAGTCTGACCGTCTTCTCTCTGCTGAAGACGGAGCAGGTGCGCACAGACCTCTACGCATCCGTGTCTTTGGATTGCAAATATCCCTTTGATGTAGGGAATCAGTCTTTCTGAAAAGCACATTACCACTGGGCTGCGTGTCGAGAGTGCGCCATGCGGTGGCAGCATTGCACCGGCGTGGGGGGCTGCCGCCCGCGCCTTCCCCGGGGACAGCAGAGCGGCTCTGGGCTTCTGAGAGAGCATCATGGGTAACACAGGGCGATGCCATCCACACTGCACACAGCCAAACCCACAGCATTTTCTTATAACACAAACTTAATTGTTGGCACGGGATTGAACTTGAGTCGTATTTCTAATTGCTAACATCAATGGGCAGCATGTGAGTTACACCATGAACAACAACAAAAAATCACAATTTTATTTCTAGCCACCTTTTTAGCATAGATTTTTTTTTATCTATTTCAAAGACCTCGTAGGAGTTTAAGCAGAATAAAGATACAGTAGCTCTTCGTGTTTATCTCTTCCTTATTCCCGCGAGAATGGTGACATAAACCAACAGAGAGCTTCGATAATATTGAATTTGCATTCTGGAGATGCTCAGCCTCATTTTTACTGCTTGACAGGAATAATAGGTGTTATCTGGGAATTAGTTCTATATGAAAGGAAGAAGAAATGTGTTCATAAAAATTTAAAGATGCACATCCTCCAAATAAAAGTGAAGTTTTATGACCTAAACCGAAAGCTCAAGTTACCTGTCGAAAGGGGGACACTTATGCTTAAATATTATCTGTAATTAATGAGGTAATTTGAAAAAAAAAGTGCCTGAGAATTTCTCTCCAAGGTAGCTTTTACTACAATAGTCGTCTAAGTATAATATTCTAGGATATTTGTCCACATTTGTTTTCAAAAAACAGTATTTTCTGAGACAGCATCAGTCACAACTGCCCATTGTAAATAATCAAGTGCGAGAGGAAAGTGTTCTTTATGTAGAGCAGACTGACGGTCCGATGGCCGGGCGGGCACCTGCTCTGTAAGTGGCGGGCTGTGTGTGAGGGCAGACCCCTCTGGCCAGCCCCCTCCGAGCTCACCGCTGCACCACCTGAGAGGCACTTCGCCAGAGCGTCCCCCACCCCTGCACTCTCCTCCTCTCCTTCCCCTCCCTGCTCTTATTTATCACCTTTTCCAGTTTCTCAGTGAAAAGGAAGAAAGGGAAGATTTTTCAAAGCCAAATGCTTCAAACAAAGCCTTGTCTGGAACGAGCCTGAGAAAGGCCAAGAGCAGCACGAGATGCAGAAAGTGGGTCTGGATCCGCAACCCGTGCGTCTCTCCAGTGCCCTCACATTCACGTCCCAACGAGCTCATCTAAACAACGGTCATTCCTGGAATCACCATTTCCTTCAACAGTACAGGTTAGCTCCCGTATTCTTCGCAGAAAACCGAATCCCCGTCAGCTTGGACTAAGGCTGGGCTCCCTTCACAGTGACTTGTCCTTCAAAGGCGTAGTTCCGTGTTTTGCGCATTCGAGTGATACAAGGTGTAAAAACAATTTGAAGAAAGAAAATAGAAGCCTCTGAGTCAGCTTCTGTGATAAAAAAAAAAAATAGTTTTACAAATTCTAAGTCCTCAATCCACAGACTGGGGTTTAATTAAAAATATCTAAGGAGGCAAAATCATTCCGATGGTAACTCACAGAGAATTCTTAGGGCCGGAGCTACATGCACGAGCCCCGCGCAGCACAGGGGAGACCATGGTGAGACGCGCAGAAGAACCAGAGCAGAGGCAACCGGAGGTGGTGTTTGTCACTGGGGCTTCCAGGTGGTCCCAGCCAGGGCCCTGCCCGGGGCACTGGGGCGGCTGCCCACACAGCGGCGTGGAAGGCATCACACTGGGCCCAGCCAGCTCCACCGGCCCTGACTCCCGTGGACTGTCCCGGCCGGGGGCCCCTCTCCCCACGCTCCCATCCTGCTGCAGAGCGAGCGCACCCAGAGTCGCTGGGGAAAACAGGAGGCCCCCACACTTTCTGTTTCACATGAAGTTTGCCTCGTCCTTCGGCTCGGGGGCCACCGCAGGGCTGTGGGGATCTCCCATCCGTCCGGACTCCGTGAATTCCTCAGCAGCCCTATCGATTCCAGGCTGCCCGAGAGATGAAGAACAAACATGATGGGTTATGAGCGGCCACGCTGAGACTCCTTCTTGCTTTTCTGACTGCATGGTTATTCCTAGACCTGTGAGTTTGGCAAATGTGTATTTTCAAGCCTCTGTGTGAAAAAGAAGTAGATAAATGAAAAATAAAAATTGGTCATGTTTTACATAGAATATTTCGGGAAATCACAGATATGTCTAATATATGGTCAGTTACAGACGCACATATCCACACGTAAAAAACACTTACGTACACGTAAGTACGTACATATGCGTACTTACAAAGAATGTCGTCTACACAGTGTACACACATGACATTCGCGTGGCCACAGAAATCCCATGTATGTGTGTACCCTTATGTATACACAGTATATGACACCTTGTATGGAATAGGAAATCTATTATGTGATAAAATCTTATAATATTACAGTTATATGAAGGAAGGGGAATATGGCAACATGAGATTTGAAATGTTTGCAGAAAGAACATGAGGACTCATCGACCCCATTCCTTTGTTCAGCAAGTCTATATGGTGTGTCTCCCCTCCGCTGGTCCTTGAGTTGGAAGCTGGGGCTACAATAAAAAAAAAAGTGGTCCCTGAACTCAAAGAGCTGAAAACGTAGAGAAGCAAATATGTATCAAATAATGCTAATACTACATAAATTATATTTGTAGTAATATAAGAGTAACCCGATACAGGTGAGAATCCTTCTGTATTAGTAGCACATTGACAATACAGGCAATTTAATTCCTTTATTAAATGATTTGGATGCATTTCTCAAGAACACACACCTGGATAAGGTCAGGAGGGGAAAAAAAACGGCAGTGTTTGTGACAAAAGGAGAAAACGTAATTTTATTTTTTCTGCATATACGATGCAGTAGCTGCGCGAAATTCTGAAGCTGCATCAGTGAGTGTGGTGCCTCAGACCCCGAGAACATCGGGTGGACTTTAGCAAGTGCTGTCGTGGTGGGTCTTCTGTAGGGATTTCATACTGTCCATTAAACTCACGGGCATGTTATTAAATCGGCGATATTCTTTGTCCCTTGCTGAAGTCTGCTCCTCTGTTTCCCTTTTTTATTTCTTTCCTTGAACCAGACTGAAGATCCTCTGCAGAGATAGGACATCCGGGGGCTTAATCTTCACATGTATTTAGCATTAAAATCATGTCCACCTGAATTCTAAATTACTGTTATCTTCCCTGACACACCAAATCCCCTTTTGAGAACTATTTTTTGGTGGTGTGCCGTTCTGAGTGTCCAGATCCTAATTGCATGACCATCAGGAGAGTGATATACAGTATATTTAAAGATCACATGTTGCCGTAAATCTAGGGCACAGTGACGTGGTTTATAAGGCAAATTACCGCTCTATCAGAGCCCTTCAAAGCGATTAAGATTGTTCTTTCTGTTGACTCTTCTGGGCCACTGAGTTGATGATAAAAACAAACAAGAAGAAAACAAAACAACCAATTGTGGATAAAAAATAAGTAGGGACGGAATAAAGAGTTCTCAGATTAAGAGACACAGGCGTCTTCCCTTGATTTTGCTGAATTTACACAGGAAATCAAGAGTCTTTACTGAGGCGTTATGTGCCGCTCCCGCTCTGGACGTGTTGCGCTCTGTGGCTAACACCGGCGAAGGCAGAAGCATCGCTCGATGTGGTGCCCGAGCTGCATAAAGGGTCCAGCCACCTGCCCTGGTCTCGTTCCCCTGCCGGACGTGCCCCTTCTCCTCCCCGCTCTTCCAAACACTTGCTGCTCATGGAACTCGGACGTGGTTTTCGAATGGTAAGACTCAAAAGTGGATTCCAGCACCACTGAAAACCACCGGGCATTCGTGTTTGACTTTCATGGAAACTTTCAGGGGACCAGTAATGGCCCCTATGCAAATTCAGTGCCCGGAACAGAGGATTGCCCACGCTGTCTGTAAGATGCTCCCTGTCCCCCGATCTCATCTGTCATGACGCACTCAGTGGGACGTCCTGTGTGCTGAAAGACACGGTCTGGTTTGAGCCCAGATCCCCGAACGCACGTCGGCCTCAGCCACAGCGGGCGTCACCCACATTCTGGTTGCCTGCAGTGCTTCTCAGTCAGGTCCCGGCATCTCTGAACCAGGCCTGTGTTAAAACTTCCTGCGGTGCCGTCGTGAGCACGTGGGACACAGGAGGCTTTACCCCACACTGTTTCCTGTCTGAAAAGTAACCCACTTCACAGACTTTCTATTTGGAGGCCGATAAATTGCATTTTGCTTTAAAAAGTTTCCTTCATTTAAGGAAAATCCGAAATGGCTTCATGTAATTTTTGTCAATAGGGATTTCTAAATCTGGCTTTTGAAATGAGAAGATGAAACTTAGAAAACGAACTAATGGTAACTGGCACTCCAACATCAGGGGGGCGATTGTTAGTTTCAGGTGACTGGTAGGTAAGCTGATAGTGTTTCTATCCTATACCACTTGATAAAAGGGGCAAAAGGAGATGATTTCAGTGAACCAAAATAGTAATGATGATATCCGTTCATTAGACAAATATGTCCGTGTAAAAATGGTCATGCTGTAAGTTTGTGGCACTAAAACCTCAATCCTCTTTAATTCATTAGTAACATGTTCTAAAAATTTCTTGATTTCTGTTAATTTTCCATTTCAACTCAAAATGAAAAATTCAATGATAATTGACCATTTCAGTAAACAATGGACAGGGGGATCTCAGAACGGTGATCAATACTAACGTCCTCTCCATCGGTTCCCCGGAGCCCCTGCAGAACAACTAATACAATTCGATATTGACAGGTGGCCACGTGCTTCTTATGATGGGCCCAGAGCTCCAATCCAACTGTGCTTCCCGAGTGCACCTACCTCACAAGCTCGGACTCTGACGAAGAGAATCCCTCACTGGCTAACTGTGGCCTCAACCCGACAGCTCTTGCACAACTTGACTTAGCTCTGATCCTCTTGGTTCAAATGACATCATGAGATGGATATTATCGTAAGCGGGTGATGTTTACACTTAGTTCCCACTCCCAGGGATGGGCCACCTGGACGCCATTTGGCAATCCGGTGGTGGCCATAGGTGCAGGCCTTAGACAGCTTCGGCAGCCTGGTGTCTGAGGGGAGTGGCGTGTCGGTGACATTTCGCAGACACCCAACCCACGTGCACCCGTGTTCTCAGATCCAGCAGGTCCCAAAGGGCCCACCTCACACAGCTCTGCTGTCTCGGGACTGTAATGCAGGCCTGCAAGCATCAGGGCTCCTGGTAAGTTCAGGAGTGAACCAGGTTTGGGTGAAGGCCAGTTTCCCACTGCAAATATTCAACCAATAATTCAGAATTTTGAGCTCTGAGGAAGGTGTGTGCTGACATGCTGTGCAGCTGGATTGGAGCGAGCTTTGCCTCTTTCAACTCTATATCCTACCACAGGATCAGCCTGCAATCTGATTTCTAGGAAGAAGGAAGACAACATGATCTCCTTGTGGCCAGTGTTCACTGTCCGTGCAAATACACTGGAACTTACAGCTTCCACATCCTTCTGAAGAATTTCCCTTCCCCGGTTCCCACGTAAAAGCTGTGAAGACACACAGCATGTTTGCCGAGTGCGTGAAGGAGCTTACAAATGAGCAGAGCTTGATAAATATAAACCCAAACGACAATAAATGTGTGCATTTCTGCACTTAAACATACAGGATTCACATACTTGGAGAAGTAAGCAGTTTATACCTAGGGTTTACCTGGGGTTGGTGTACGCCCGGCATCCAGTGCCAGGGCACCCGGGACGAGATTCGCACCTGACGAGCACTGCCCGGTGTCTGTGCGTCACTGGCCCTCCCTGAGTCTGCATCAGGGAAAGCAAGGCTGCTTTTCAGGAGGCTCAGGGGCGGGACCGCTAGCTGCACGCTCATTTTCCAAACCTGGGCTCACCAGAGGTCAAGTCTCGACAAGAGCAAATCCCATGACAGCACTAATGTTAATCCACAGCACGAGGCGGCTGAGCTCATGCACACTGCATTTCGTTAGGGCACAGCGCACGCCCTTCCACCCCAGCAAAGAAGCTGGTGCACAAGTATTGACACGGTTGCTTCTTAATCCGAGAGAGCCCTTCAGTCCCACCCACCCAGAACACGGAGCCGGGGCTGTGACTTGTGGGAAAATTTCATGCAAAGAATGATTAACTGTAACAGGAGGTCGGAGTGACTAGGAGGAAGCTGGGGAACAGGAAAGAGAAGGCCAGAGAAGATGGGGATGGCAAATGTGGGCAGCGGCCATCACCCCAGGGCCACGGAAGGAGGTAGAGGGTGACTCACTGGTGGTCGGAGTCGCCGGGGTGCCCTGCTGGCAGGACGTGCAAGAAACTCCCCCCTCGCACACAGGTGGAAAGCTGCCCGCCACACGTTGCCACTCTGAGTGCCAGGCAGGGGACCTGGCCACGGGAGACCCTTCCCTGCAAGACCGCTGGAAGCAGGTGCCGGGGACACAGAGGGCCGGAGGTGACTGCACACACTGGCCTGAACACGGAGACCTGGGGACCCGGCAGGATGGGACTCTCCTGCCCACAGCGGCTTTCCAGCAGCTCCGACTGACAAAGCTGAACTTTGTGCCAACTGGCAAAGGAGCACGATCTTAGGCCCCGCCCCCCACACTTACCCAGAGCAGCCAGTGAGAGTGGGTTTGGAGCAGAGAAGCAGAAAATAGGTAACTGCCACTAACAATACATATAAAATGCTCATCACTCTCTGTGCCCAAGCCTCCGTGATGTGATTGAAATCTTCCAATAACAAGCCTTTAGTGAGCACCTGCTCTGGGCCACGCACCAAGCTGGGCCTTGAGGACAGGGGAGTGGGTAGGAGCTCATGCCCTCTGCAGCTCGGAGGCTATGCAGGGCAACAGCCTGGAACGTGCAGCCCATCCATCATTGGGGAAATATTGGTGGTGACTCATACCACTGAGAAGAAAGACGGGGTCCATGTGGGGCAGCCAAGACTTCTAGGACAACGCCATGTCTGCGTTGGGAAAGAAGCAGAAAAAGAGCACCACTGGGCATGGGGTAGGAAGACAAGCCCGTGGGGACTGCTGGAGCAGCTGCCCAGAGTCGGGAGCAGGTGATGGACTCCAGGCACCGAGGCGCTGGGCAGGAAGGCGAGGCAGAGGCCACTGACACCTCAGGCCTGAGGTCCCTCTTCAGGAACAAAAAAGACGTTGCCACCACACATGCTATTTTTAGCTCTTGCTTCTAGGCCAACCACAAGGAAACTTAGCTTCCACGCTAAGAACTAGAAGGACGGCACGACGGAAATACTGGACTTCCCGTATTTCTCCTTTTGCACCCGCTTGCCGTGCTCTGTGGTCTGGGGCCGCTCACCTGTCTTTTGCCCGCAGCATCCGAGTATAGTGTAGCCGCACTCTCCCTCCCTAGATGGGCGCAGGACCGGTTCTTAGCACCTGGAATGGCTGTGTTCTCGGTGAAAGGCTGGGCTCCACATGGTTACACATTTTATGTATTTATTTTTTATTTCTTTCATGGTTGTAATTTTTTAAAGTTAAAAAAATGTGGATATCACATAGTCCTGCGTAATAGATTTAGGGAACTTCTATTTTCCACTGCAGAAGTGTTCCACACCGAGCTGCCGACTTTTCCTTGGGAACCTGGCGTTGTAAACGTATGTTGTGTGTGTGCCCGTCTTTACCGGGATGAAGCTCTCCATCAGCCAGCTGCACAGAACTTTCTGCGGCAGTGGGAATGTCCTACCTCTGCACTGCCCAGAACTATTGTCCTGTACCCCTTTCCCAAAGAAACACTCTGTCCGCGTCGTCTTCTCCATCGATGCCTCCTGGACTCCTCTGGAAAGGGCTGGTGTGCAGGCATGCACGGAACAAGTCCCTGATCACCATTCACAGAACTGAATGTGCAGCCATCATGTGAATTCTCTAGATTTATTAGAATCTGGGAATATAGAATTTTGAGTAGACATTCCCTTATTTTCCAACCATTCACTCAAAAACTATGTTTTTTGAGTGCCTGTTTTGTTTCTAGAATTGGCTATGCCTTAAATTTTTACATAAAGGAAATCTTCATCAATTTATTTTTGATTAATGAGTTTCCTTATTAGTTTTGGTTAGGAAAACGATGCTGATCTCTTAAAGAATAAAGAGATAGACGCTTACTCTTACCGGACAGTGATGAGAATGATCTGGCCTCTCTCGGCAGGGTGGAAGTGTGTGGTCGAGCCTGTTGCCGTCTTCTGGACAACTGTGGATCTCTGATCAGCTCTCAGCCCACCCAGCCTTAGATTTTTTGGCCTTGCCCATGGGCATCAGTCATTCATGTATCTGTGCTTAAGGTCTAAACTCCGTGCTTCTGCAATATTTGTTCCTTTTCCACAGTTGACTTCCTACACGAACACGGACAAGTCTCTGTGCTCTCCTTGCACTCAGCTTCTTAAACACTGTGTGACTCTTTTTGACTGAACCTTTGGGACTTCATCCCACTCCTTCCATATTGATGATGACCGCCTTGTGACTGACAGAAGAAAACTCACCCGCACATGATCCATTTTGGTTTTCTCTGTTGGAAATTTGTTTAGAAACTGGGAGGAAGATTTAGGGAGCTGGGTTTTCTTAAACAAAAAGTGAGAATATCACTGATTATTCTAAGTTCTCTCCAGAATTAAAATACCACATGCACATTTATTTCCATTGTGGATGGGGTAATTTGAGTTTAAGGCACCTGAGAAGCACAGTGATGTGGCTCCCTTTGCACAATGGTGAGGGCCCTGCCCTCACACTTCTCAGTGCACCTCCCTGGGATGCAACCGTGTGCTGCACCTACCTACGAAAGACTCCTTTACAGAGAAAATGAGCATTTTCTTTCTTCCATGCAGAGGTGTAATAAAAACATATTATAATCCGAACTCTCCACTGGGCTGTACAGTATTGGGACAAATTTAGGGGTGATCCTAACAGAGATGCTAGCCCGCTGAATAACATAGAATGCAAGATCCTAACTGAGTTTATGCTGTACTTAACCGAAATTTGTTTCCATTTGAATTCTTATCGATGGCAACTTTGCTAATTAATTGTTTTGGTTTTTTGTTTTTTGTTGGTTTTTTTTTTTAGATTTTATTTATTTATTCGACAGAGATCACAAGTAGGCAGAGAGGTAGGCAGAGAGAGAGGAGGAAGCAGCTCCCTGCTGAGCAGAGAGTCCGACATGGGGCTCGATCCCAGGACCCTGGGATCACGACCTGAGCCGTAGGCAGAGGCTTTAACCCACTGAGCCACCCAGGCGCCCCTAATTAATTGTTTTGAATCATTTTTTTCTTCCCTGTATCTTGTAATGTCCCAGCATTTTAACCATCTCAAATTATATAAAAACACTTCTGTCATTATTCAAATTTAATACAACATAGAATCCAAGACAATTCAAATACATGATATCCAGTATCTGTAGATCCATGTCTGTGTGTTTATTTCCATAGCTCTGCATATTTATATCTCAATTTATCTATATCTGTATGACTCTAGATATATTCTGGTTTTAGTAGAGCAGTTAAAGTTGACACAAAGCACTTGATAAATTTTCTGAAATCTATTTCTAAATCCAGGTGTATGCAACAAATTTATTATTTTATTATTTCATAAGTTCCAATACCATTCCATGATACATTCTTACACAGTTATTTCATACTAATCTGCATCATTAAGTCTTTATTTTTGAGTTTGGATTTTTGTTTGTTTGCTTGCTTCCAATCTCAACTTTAGTCAGCTCAGCTGTGCACTCCTCTTTCTCAACTAACCACAATACGATCCCCAAAACAAAGTAAAGAAAAGGTCAACACATGTGACTTGTGGATCCATTTTCAGGAAGGGCTAAATATTCTACCTCCAAGGACACAGCCTTAGGTAGCTTGTGGAGTATAGCCATGGGAAGGGGATGAAATAAACTGGCTTTTTAAGGAGCACTTGGCAAGTGTTGGGGTGCATGACCTCCCCGGCTCTCCCATCAGCCCACAGCTTGCAGTGGGTTGACACTCTGCCCGCTGTGTAAGGTTTGTGTTCCTGCTGTGGCAAGTTGCATACCAGCATGTCACTCCACTATTGTTTCATGTGTTTGTTCTTCAGTCTGCATTTTGACTCATTTCAGTTAGCTTACTGATGACTTCATGAATGATGTAAGTACTATTTCCAGAGAAGTCATGATCTATTAGAGAAATGAGCAGACTATGAGATTAAACATGATATGAGATTAAACATGATAAATCTACATGTACAAGATATTCAATGAGAATCCAAGGAATGGCCATTCTTTCAGGTTGAGCCTGCAGATGGAAGTGACCATTGTGCCATGTCCAAAGGAAAACTCTGAGTTGTTCACTTGAAGAAGGGAGATGGTAAGGCAGGTAAGAGAGGCAGGAAGGTAACATCTTCCCATAGAATCCAAATTATAAACCTAGAAGTAAAGAAAATCATGGTGTGTCAAGAAATCACAAAGAGGATATAGTTGTTAGAACATAAAATGAAAGTTAAGAGCAGAAAATGAAAGATATGTGAATGGAGAGGACATCAGGAACTGAACAATGTCCCACCTCAATCATGGGTAGACCAATTTATGTACAATCTTGACCATGGGTAGATTAATTAATGTCAGTTCTTGACCAAGAGTAGACTAGTTCATGTCTGATCTTGATCATAAGTGCACAAAGTCACGTCTCATCTTGAGCGTGGGTGAACTGATTCACATATGATCTTGACCATGGGTGGACCACTTCATGTCCAATCTTGATCATGGGTGGATTAATTCATGTCTGATCTTGACCATGGGGGAACTAATTCATGTCTGATCTTGACCAAGGCTAGACTACTTTATGTCTGATCCTGACCACGGGCAAACCGATTCACATATGATCTTGACCATGGGTGGGCTGATACATGTCTGATATTGTCCATGGATGAACTGATTCACATTGGATCTTGATCATGGGTGTGTGCTTTCACTTGTAAGAGGTGGGGAGCCTTGGAGAGCAACTGGAGAGTGAGATGACAGATTCTCATCTAAGTGAATTCTCCTGGCTAGTTGGGGGCTACTTTAGGAATCCCTTAGTTGATAATGGCTTAAGCAGTGTAGGTACCCTTGGAAGAGAAAGAACAAGGCAGACTGGTTAAAAATTCAAAAAGTAAATTCTGGAGGATTTAGTTACTAATTGGCTATAAAGGATTTTTAAAAATTGGTTATAAATGTCAGTTTTCAAGTTTGAGGGAATGGGTAGATCATAGAAGAAGTGTAGAGGAGGGTAAGACAAAAAGTGAGTGATAAGGAACTCACTGAAGGGAAAATATATGTTCAGATTGAGTTTGTTGAATTTGAAGTAGTTGTAAGTATCTAGATGACAGTGACAAGATGTTCAGTAGGTGGAGGAGTCTGACTTGTGAAGGAGGATCTGGGCTGAGTTTGTGAGCAAAAGCTGGGGAAGACAGACCCCACTAGGGTGGGTGAGTGGAAAAGCTTATCCCAGGAAAGCATCCACTAGGGGAGGTCAACAGTCAGGAGAAGTGATAGGAAGAGTTCCAGTAGACCCAGGGTCCAAAAAGTAGAGTTACAATGAAATATAGTCAATATTTCAGGCCATAGATGGTGAGGTAGGAAAATAATGCAAAATGGCATTCCAGAATCATCCATTAGAGGGTAACGGACCAACATGGTGGAAATAACTTCAGCCAGGTGGTGGAGTTGGAGTGACAGGGTGGGTGACAGGATGCCGAGAAATGAATAAGCCATCTTCAGAGTTCAGGAGAGCTCAGGCTTGGAGAGATTTTGTTGGAAAAGGAGGAGAGAGATGGCTAGGTAGAGCACTCTGCACTGTGCAGGAGAGTTTTCTCTGGATGTGGGTGGAGAGATCTCAACATGTGGATGGAAACCAGAAGGGAAGGGAATATTGATCATATACTTGGGAGTTTTAAAGAGATCCTTCTCAAGGCCTGGGTTTAGAAGTTGGCCAGATGGTGGGTATTATGGAGGGCACGCATTGCATGGAGCACTGGGTGTGTTGTAAAACTACGAATTCTGTTACGCTGAAAAGAAATAAAAAAAAAAAAGAAATGCTCTAAAAAAAAAAAAAAGAAGCCATGAGATGAAGGGCAAAGCCTGCAGGAAGGTAAGACATTTATGCCTGAGCCCAGGGAGAATGAGGTGAGCGATACAGGTACAGGTGCAGTTACTGGGCAGACACAGGTGGGTTCCCTTCCTTCAATTAAGTAAAAGGAAAATTGTTTTCTGAAAATGAGTGATGGAGCCGCTGTGTGAGGGGCTTCTGGAAAGTGCTGAAACTCAGATTATTCTGGAGAAGAATGAGTCAGCTGACCAAGCAAGGACACTGAAAGGGTTGAGGGTAAAAGTGAAAGCTCACAGATGTGGATGATCCAACTCATAGGTGATACAGACGGGGCCTGGTTGAGGGTGTTCTCTAGGAGTCGGCTGTTCCACTGCCGGCGGGATGGAAGTGGGGCCCTCCAGAAGAGGACGCCCTAATTCCTCAGTGTGGTGAACCACTACGCCTGTGAATAGATCATGTTATAAGGCAAAAGGGATTTTCAGATACATAGAGGTTACAGATAATTGAGGTTATTATCAATTGACCTTACAATAGCATATTATCCTGAATTATGCAGGTGGGCCCAATGAAACCACACAAGCTCTAAAAGAGACAGAAAAGAAAGTCAGAATGGTGCAGCAGAAGATGAAACAAGAGAGATTTGAGGCATATGGCAGACTGGACACTGGCTTCAAGGGGAAGGATCCCACAAACAAAGAATATGGAAGCACTGGAAGCTGCAGATGGACCCAGCTGACCATAGTTTCACAACCATAGGGAAGCAAATACGTCCCACAACCTGAATAAGCCCAGAAGCAGATTCCCTCCCAGATACTCCAGATATGTGTCCAGTCTGGGTGGTTCTGGGACTTTGGTCTTATGAGACCCTGGGCAGGGAACCTTCTCCTCCATGCTGGACCTCTGACTTGCAGAAGCTGTAAGATAGTAAACATGCTGTTTGTAGTGCTCCGTTGGTAGTGATTTGTTACAGCAGCAAGAGGAAACTAATACAATCCCTTTTGTGGAAATAAGTGACAATTATGTTCCTATTGTATTAAAGTTTTTTGGGGTGGGTTCAAAGAACAAACAGGTCTAAGTAAATGGCATTTACTTAACCCTCAGGTCCATTGGGTGTGGTGAGAAAACTCAAACTGTGGTCTGGGTCATGGAGTGAGAAAAGCTGTGCCGCCTCAGGAGATGGGTGTCTCGGGGGCACTGAAAACCTGGTCTAGTGGCATCTAGATCATCTTTCCTCCAAATCCAACTCTGATTTGAAAATAGTCATTGACTCTCAGTTTTCACAAAATCGTGTTTCCTTGATTTATTCAGACACAAAATGTCTTTTAATATCTGCTTTTTCAACTATCTGATTGACAGCTCAGTGACTACACCCCATATTAACCTTCTGCCAGCCAAGCCAGCTGTGCTGGGGAGAAAGAATATTTTCTCCTAAATCTTTCCTCCTCTAGAATGGCATCATGGATGCACGTGTGTGCCTTGGTGCCTTGGTGGCAGGATGTATTTTAGGCTCATACATATGATGCGATTGGGGCATGGGTATATTGACCAATACAGATGGCCCCAGGGCTGGAGATGTGAACCTGTGCTTGGGCCTGCCTTCTTGAACTTCTGCTTTTGCCATTTAAAGAAATGCTTGGAAATGGGGTTCAGGATATGGCAAAGCCATCCTTATTGGCTGTCTTCATCATTGGGATCACAGACTTCCCAGCCTCCAGAACCGTGGGGCTGTTGTTCATAGTCTACCCAGCTTATGGCATTTTGTTGTAACAGCCCAAACACACTGAGACTCCTCCTCTGTGAATAGACAATTTTCTTCATCTAGAAAAATCTTAGCATTCTTCATGTTACAGACGACATCTCTCATTACCCTCTTGAAAGCCATTTCATCCCTAGAATCCAAAGAAAACGCCTCCAATGGCATATTTTGTTTCTACTATAGAATTAATCCTTATGCATTATCTAATTTGACCATGAAGCAGATTCTGTGGGGATAAGTGGGACAGATATCATTACCTCGACTTTGTAAATAATGAGAAAATTAGTGTTCACACAAGTCGAGTCACTAAATCCTCCTGACACAGCCCATTGGGAACATAGATGGAGTCTCAGTCCAGAAAGTAGCATCTCTTTGCTGGGTGTCCACACACATTATAGAGTCTTTCCAGCCAGATCATAAGCTCCTATAAGGCTCAGCCTAAATATGCTTGTTTCTTGTAATATTCAGCCTACGGCTTGCATAGAGCAGATGTTTATTAGGTGCTCGTTTACTGAAATAACATGAATGAAAGTTAATTTAATTAGATGCAAATATCTCAGCAGAGTCTTTTCATCATCCCCACTCAATGCAAGCTCTAGGACACGGTTTTCTCCACTCGGCTTACAAATATTGAACCTTGATATTCTCCTTCCTGACAGAAGCATGCCCAGTGTTCCCTGGGAAGAGTTTGCTTCAGATCTCCATGAAGCCGCACTATTACCAACAATGAAGAGGCTGAGGGTTGGGTGATTTTAGTCTACCTGCTTTCCATAGTGTATTAAGCAGCTAGATGAATTGTAATCAGTCACCATTATGTGCTGTCGTGGAATTCCTCATCTGGATTCCAAGCACTTGGTGGGGGCTCAATAGTTATTACCTGTTGGTTGACGGACTGAGCTGCTGACATGACTTAATTTTGAATCGTGAATTGTAGGGACTACAGGAAAAATTTCCTTTGGAGATGTGCTGTGCGGAGAAATAAGAAACATAACCCCTGTTTCAGTGTTCACTGATACTGCATCTATTTGTGTCAGAAAGTGCCCCATTTGTCCTTAGTTTCTTTTACTTACAGTTTTATTGAGATATTGTACATATCCCACAAAACTCCCCCATTTAGAGTGTACGGCTCAGCGACTGTCAGTTGGGCAACCATTACCAATATCTAATTCCAGGACATTTTCATCACCCCAAAGAGGCATTGTCTGTTAACTGCCGCTCTTCATTTCCACCCCCTGTTGCCCTGGGCAGCCACTAATCTACTTTCTGTCTTTATGATTTGCCTATTCTGGACATCTCACATCCACAGAACTGCACACTCTATGGCCTTTCCTGTCTGTTCTTGCTCACTTAGCAGCAAGTGCTGTTCAAGGTTCATCCAGACCGTAGCTTGCTCTGTTGCTGGGAGACATCCTACGGTGTGGCGCACTGTATGTTGTTTATTCTCAGTGGATGGACATCTCAGCCTCCGTGTTGACGCTGTTATTATGAATAATGCCTCCAGGAACTAACGTCTGTGCACAAGAGTTTGTGTGCTGGTGTGTTTTCATCTCCCTTTATTACGTGCCTGGAAGCGGAATTGCTAAATCACTGAGCGACTCTCTGTTAAACGTTTTGAGAAACTGCCTTTTCCCAAGTCGTTGGGTTAATTTCCACGTGTATGAGGATTCTTAGTTGCTTTTAGACTCTGGCTTCATTGACGTTCTTTGGCCATCACATATTTTGTTTGTTGACTATTAAGCTAGGAATTTGCTTTCCTGAAAACCATGATGGGGAAGAGAGGTCATGTAAATTCTCCAAAGTCCCAGTGGAGTCCAATGGTGGTGATTAGATTTGCCCATTTATTTATGAATTTGGATCAAATACATGAATGGCAAAGAGCAAGACAACCTCTGAAGTCCACATGTCTGCTTGGCTACTCTGTTCTAATTCTGAATGCAACTGTCTCCAGCTTCTGAAATAGTTAGTATGGCAGGTAGAACATGGGGTGTTTATTGCAAGAAGCTTTGTTTAGTGAATTCCTCTTCCTGGAAAAAAACATGTCAAGAAAAACCATCAGAATTATTTTTTCAGGTCTTTTGAGGTTCCAGATACTACATTTGAAAATTGATTAAGTTGCCCTTGTTAATTACGGAACCACTTCCCTGAGAATGTGGAGGAAGTGACAGCATGTCCAGAGGTCACATCTGCTACCATTCTTGTGTCACTGACATCTGAACAATAAAAAGGGCTGATGGCCAAAACAGCTGGGCATAAAAAGAATAGAATCATCTAGAGATTCTGTGATAGGATTCTTTGCTAGTAAACACCTATGGAGATAAATGATTTAAAGGACCATCTACTAGATCTCATATAAATTGCATTTTAGGCCAACATCTCTCAATCCTGTATGAGTTTCACTTTCTAAAGAAAGTGAACATATTTCACATGGCAGGATGAATTTGATGGCAGTGTCAAATTCAATTATTCAGTTAGATGAAGCTGGCCATTGATGGTAAAGTGAGAGAGAGAGAAAGAGAAGACATGTGTATAAAAAAGGCATTTAAATACTGAGAAGAGTAATCTCAAGGAGAACAAATAATCAGATACACTAACACCCTTCAGATGGGTCTGTAGGACCTGGTAGATTTCTAAATTCAATTCAGGAAATCCAGGTTGGTGAGAAATCTCAGTGGTAGCCAGTTTCATTCCCTTATAAAGATTCTTAAGGATGTAATGATATTTGATGAGCCCATCAGAACCCCCCGGGACCAAAGTTTTCCAGGAAATGGGAAATGTTAGAGTAAGTACTGCTCACCTTCTCCTTGCCTTCCATTCTATGTCTTCTAAGGGAAGGGTTGCCTCTTCCCCACTCTTACTCTTTTCAACTCATGGCTCTGTGGGGTGCTTCATGCCACTGATCTGAGCCCATCCTGATAGGCAACATGGAATTCCTGAATTTGCATCATGTAAATGAGTTCTTACTGGTATGGCTGACCCTATTTCTCACTAAATAGAATGTATCCCCCCTCCCTTATTTTTCCTTGCAGGCACACAGAACGCAACAGACACACATTTTGCTGCATTTGCCCGTCATGGGAAGCAGCACTCCTTTCCCCTCCTCCTGGCTAGCAGTGCTCTCTGTTCAATAAGAGAGACGACAGCAATTCACAGAGAAAGCAGAATTCCCTTCCAGAACTTGGAGAAGGAGATTACAAATGGCTGTCAAGCCCAGCCCAATCTGGCAGGTTCTTCTTGGCTCAGAAGGGGCAGGAAGGTAACATTTGATCTAATACTTTCTTAAGAATCCTGAGTGAATAAAGTGGTGTTGAGAGAAAGTTCCCAGATATGGATTACCTATAAAAAGAATAAAAGGAATGAACATTGAAGATTTTTCATCACCGTAAACAAATAATTTGTGATCGCTCTACACTCCAACCACAAATAGGACCAAGAATTAGAAGTGCCCCTAGCTGACCGGCATATACATATATCATTGGTCTGGTGTAATGAAGATTACCTGATAAAGATCACAATATGACAGTTTTCCTTTTGCATTCGCTGCTGAACAGCCAGAAACGGTTTCTGCGGCCGGCCGGCTATCGATCCGGCGCTCTCTTGTCAGTGACACAGTTAATGGGAATTCCACAGGCAAATAAAAGCTACATTTTGTCTTCATTTTCATCTGAAATATGAGCTGGTCCTTTGTACTCTAGACAGTCATTTATTACTCATTTTCCTTTATTGATGTTTATGAGCTGAAGCATAAAATGATTCTCCAATGCAGTTTAACTCAGGCAGCAGTGGACGCTGGGCCGTGATTGCTGACGCCCCATCAGCGGTATCAAGTCCATGAATCAAGGTTTGCTTTTCATTGGTCTTGGAGGCAGCACACAGTGGAGACTATCCTTAAAAAGCCGCCGAGCTGGAGCTGGAGAAATATGTCCATTTATCTTCATAGGTAGCGAGGGGGAGAAGAAAGCCCCCATCCCTAACGGCACCCAGGCCGTGGCAAAGGGCGTCTTGGTCCTTGACTTCTGGGGGCTGGCTTTTCTGCTGTGTGTGGAAACGTCTCCTAAAATTGGTTTATTATTTTAAAAACATTTGGAGGTGAATTATTACAGTGAAAATCTTTCAGCGAAATTAGGAGTCCCGGAAAGCACGGGTGGACGTGTTGTCAGATCCAGCCCACGCAGCCCCACACGGCGACGAGGGCAGCCCGGTCACTCAATTCATTCGTAAAATGGTAAGAACAATCAATACTGCGGAGAAGTATTTTTTTTATATGCAGTTATTAACTCATAACCTACAGTATATCTCAGCTCATTTCGACAGCAGCTGAGGTCTCCCCCTGCCCCTGGAGACCCCTGCAGGTCCCATTATGAGAATCGTAAATAATATGTGCTAATGAGATATGAATTGATTATGTTGGGAAAGCTGACATTTTCATCCATCATTCTAAATGATGTTTAACAATGGATTACCAGCCAGTAATTCCTCTGATATGAGATTAAATAAAATAGCCGGCTGTTTCGGCAGGCTAGCTCAAGGAGATGGCAATAAATCTGCTCAATTACTGTATTACCGACCCGTTTTTCACGGCTAAGGATATTATTATTTCATTTACGCTTGTTCATGCATCATAGATTATTTTATGCCAGGCAGTCGATGGGAGAAAGCACAGTGTTTGATTCACTGAGCCGCACGGCAGCGGGTTTCACCTGGTACAGTAAGTGCCCCTCCGAGGGCCCCAAACGCACCCGGGAGAGGCTGCCCCAGGTGGAGCGGGCCGGCAAGCTGCAGCTCAGAAAGACGCATTTTGCTTTTCAACCTAATTTTCTTTACTTATCTGAAAAGTCTCCACCAAAGGATACCGCCTAAGAAACTGATCGATCGAAACGCGATTATTAGACCCGTAAGATGATTTGGTCTTCCTCTCAATCCTGTAGCAGATTGAGAATTAGGTCACAGAGACTATTCCTTGGCCTGGCAAATTAGATTAGCCGCCACAGCCGTACAGAGGGCGGCTGGGCTCCTCGTGCCAAACACACAGACAACACGCACACTTTATTGATGAGAAAACTGCATCGGCAGGAAGCATCTCCCCGGCGTTCCTGGGGTCACTCATCATGGCTAACAGCTGTAATCAAGTTCTGGGCCTGAGCTCAATGCTTGTCTATGACGGCAAAATGAAAGCAGGAAGAATTACCTTTAAACGAAGAGCTCATCCATCCATCGCATCAGGCCCGTGACCACCTACGTATTAATTGACTTAATGACGTCGGGATGGGCACCTGCTGAGGCTGGGCACCGGTACCAGAGGCCCGTGTGACAGTGGCCTGATGGGCAGCTGCAAGGGGACCCGGCCACCAGCCCTGGCTGCCCGGGCTCGCTCACACCAGCAAGGGGAGGAGCGGCAGCTGGTCCTCCACTGGGCACGGGTCCATGGCCGAACTCAGAGCCACTCACACCCACACCTCTTGCCTCCTGTTTCAGGAATTCGTCACTGACACGGAGACTTGAGATGCCAGCTGGGGCCGCCAGTGCCCTCGAGGCCCGGAAGTGGAGATGGGCCACACACCTTGGAGAGAGCAGCTGGTCAGGTTCTTCCCTCTTCTCACTGCAGACTGCTCTAGGCAAACCCTCTGTGCGTCTCCCCAGGAGGCGGCCCAGCAGGTCTGAATAAGCCGGGGCCGGTTGTGTCATGCACATTCCTATCACCTCTCCCTCCTCCCTACCCTCATCACTCCTATTCACTGGGACTGCACCCCTGCAGAAGTCACCGCAGCCAGGAAGCCTTGATTTGGCTCTGGTTTTGGGGAACCCAGGCTGACATCGAGTGTGACCCCAGAATTAGACTTCAGAGGAGATGGTGATCCGGGGTGTTCTGTGATCTGGCAGTGGCCGAGAACCCGCAGCGGGTGCTAGTTGGTGATGGCACCTCTGTGAGGCTGCAGCACGGCCATTTCTAAAGATGCTGCTGCCTGGGTCGTGTCCGACGGGTGCGATGCGTGTGGTGGCCTGGGATGGGCACCGATTATTGTGGGACGAAGGATTGTGGCAAGGACGGGCTCTGGACTGCTTGGCAAACCAAACAGTAGGTTCAAGGGAGCCCAGTCCTACTCCGACGTTCTGCGACAGCCAGCTGGAGACCCCACTGCAGCGTCCCAGGAGACCCTGACCCCAGCAACAGCAGGAGGACTGGTGTGAACGTGGGGGCCAGGACCCAGCCAGAGTCCTGCCGCAGGTGCCTACGGACAGAATGCACGGGCTTTCCAGTTCTTTATGCAGAGAAAAGTGGGGTGCCCTGACACCTGAGACAGGATGGCGATATGTGAGGGTGAGGTCTGAGACTCTCAGGCCCCCAATTCTTCCGAAGCTTCTGAGTTAGGAGGAAAGCTCCCCTTCTCCTTTCTGGTGGAGAGCTGCCTTCCCGTGCCTGTGAGCTCTGCAGGTCTCCCCTGTCAGGTGCTTTATAAGACAAAGGTCCCCTCAGGCTTGGCCACCCCAAGCCACTGCCGCCGGACACACAAGGAGGGAAGTCATGTTTCAGCACAGTCCGTGCCAGAAAACATGGTCCGTGTTCGAGGAGGACGCAGCTTGCCTGCAGGAGCGAGCCCACAGAATGTCCCTGCATGGCTCAGAGGAGGGCCCGGCATTCTTAAGATAACAGTAACCAGTTTTGTTCTGATCCGTGCACACGGGACTAAGAGAAGACTTGCCCTCATTGTCTGTACCAAGATGAAGTTAGGTTGCACTTAACATATTTTAAGAGGGTAAATACGTATATACGAGAAATCATATTGCTTACACCAACTTGGCAATGTTCACGATAGGTATTTTCATGTTGATTTATATGCAAGGAAAACAAGGTCCAGAATGGTAAAATATCCTGCCTAAATTCACCAGAATAACACACAGCAGAGTTGGAATTCTGATCACTTCATTTCCCCCTTCTTCTCTTTTGAATTATTTACATTCATCTTATGAACCGGGCTTTCAGATTGCTCGTGCAGGTGGCTACTTCTCTGTGAGGACCATTTAGTCACATGAAAATATCTCGTAAGGAGTAGCTGTATTAGTATCTCCCAGCCGGGAGAATACGTGGAAAATAACAAAGAACTAAAAGAAAATTATTATTTTTCCAAATTAATATGTATTTGATTACTTATAAAAGGATCAATATAAATTTGAAAGATGTAATTGGTATGTATACAAAATATGTATTTAGATAGAAACAACAATTTTCACTTAGTTTTATAGAGGCGTGTCCTAGGGTTCTCAGAGAAACAAAGCCAAGGGATGTATATATAGAGAGAGACATTTCTTTTTTTAAGATTGTATTTATTTATTTGAGAGAGGGTGAGAAAGAGAAAGAGAGAACATGAGCAGGGGGTAGGGCAGAGGCAGAGGGAGAAGCAAACTTTCCACTGAGCAGGGAACCCTATGCAGGGCTCTATCCCAGGACCCTGAGATAATGATCAGAGCTGAAGGCAGATGCTTAATGACGGAGCCCCCCAGATGCCACTGGAGAGAGATTTATTGCAAGGAATTGCCTTGTGTGGTTATGGCAACTGACATGCACCAAGATTCATCACCTGCTAGCTAGAGACCCAGGAGAGCTGGCAGTAGCTGGTGAAGTTGAGTTTCGAGTCTGAAAAGCCCAAGACCGGGAGAGTCAATGGTGTGGTGAAGGTGTAGACTTCCAAAGGCCGGTAGTCTTGAGATCCAGGAACAGTGATGTTTCAGCTGGAGTCTACAGATGGAAAAAGCAGATGTCTTAGTCTGAAGATAGTCAGTCAGAGGAAGTCCCATTTACTGGGAGGAAGGTTCAGTCTTTTTGTCCCATTCAGACCTTCACCTGATTGGATGAGGCCCACTACATTAGGAAGAGCTATCTGCTTTACTCCACCTACCACTTCAAACACTGATCTTATTCAGAAACGCTCTCACAGACACACCCAGAATAATGTTGGGCCAATGTCGGGGCACCCCGTGGGTAGCCTAGTCAAGGTGACATGTAAAATTAGCAATCATAAGATAAAGGGTTTTGCCAAAATTATTTTGTGCTAACTGGTTAAGAACCAGATTGAGGGACATTAAGTGTACCTGGCAATTCCCATTGCATTCTTTGCTTGTCATATCTCCCAGTGTCACCAGGAATGAAGGAATTACCAGCAGATAGAATCAGGCAGCTGTGGGAATGATAGTCATTTGCGGGGATGTGTCAGGTGTTTTATATGGATGTGTGTGCACATGTGTGGTGCTGAGTAGGGGAGGTGTAGGGCGGATTTATTAACCACCTCCAGTCTCCATCTCTCCTTTGAGCTACACCTCATGCAGTGAGACTATGGAGCTTAAATTCGCAACAGAATTTCTATTGTGATAGGAACTTTGAGAAAGCAAACAAGGTCTTCAGTGAAGGTCTTTCTAAGGTGGTGGCAATTGAGATGAATGCTTAATGAGAAGGAACCAGTATTCAAAGACAGGAACCTTCCTGAGTCATGGGAAAATGGGCTATGGGGAACACGGGGGAACACAGCTGTGTTTATCACAACTCCCCCAGGAGTGCAGGGGTGAATCAAACACAAGCGGTGGTTTTGCAGAGTGGTGGGATTCTGATAGAATGTTATTTTTTGTTCAAGGTGGCAGAGGGTTCTCTTTAGAAACAGCCTTCAGGACTTCTGGGGGAGCCAACAGTGAACACTGAAGGATGTTCAGAGCCCAAAGCCTCATGTGATCAGTGGATGGGCAAAGGGGGGTGGGCTATCATATGCTTAGTCTCCTAAGATGCACCTCTTTTCAAAGGAAAATGTCTTTGGTGATGATCTTGGCATTTGAAAAGTGTCAAGCTACAGTTCCTGAAATTCCTGCTTCTTGGTTTAGGACTGGAAGAGGAAAGGGCTGCATCTGAACTTCTGGGTAGGGAGATGTTGGGCACAAAAAGACACAAAGAACTAGAAAAAGAAAAAAACAGGCCTTAAAGGGCTGGTCTGATTATTCTTCTCTGAATGTTATAATTTAAAAAGAACACTAACAAACTTGACCATTGTGGAGAACCTCAAAGGTCAGAGGTTAAAGGTCAATGCATTGTCAACCAATAAAGGAGGGTCTCAGAGGAAAAGACATCCAAAAAAAAAAAGGTGCCAAAATCACGTATTTGCCAAAATCACCTATTTTTAGAAAATTTTTATTTATTTTTTTAATTTATTTTCAGTGTTCCAAAATTCATTGTTTATGCACCACACCTAGTGCTCCATGAAATCTGTGCCCTCCTTAGTACCCACCACCAGGTTCACCCATCCCCCCACCCGCCTCCCCTTCAAAACCCTCATTTGTTTCTCAGAGTCCACAGTCTCTCATGGTTCATCTCCCCCCCAATTTCCCTCAACTCCCTTCTCCTCTCCATCTCCCCATGTCCTCCGTGTTATTTGTTATGCTCCGCAAATAAGTGAAACCATATGATAATTGACTCTCTCTGCTTGACTTATTTCACTCAGCATAATCTCTTCCAGCCCCGTCCATGTTGCTACAAAAGTCGGGTATTCATCC